>OX632357.1:26263883-26498883 GCA_951751655.1 Ophion costatus | reverse complement strand
TCGGCAAATTTCAACGGGGCACTCTCTATGCACATCCCTAGCCAAAAACACGTGAATTGAGTCACTAAATAATCACAAAATCATGAAAATTCGTGAAAATAACATTCAGTTAGTGCTTTTCTACAAATTATTGCGCTCAATGTAAAAAGATAAGTTTCGTTAAAAAAGTACACCCATCTCATTGAAAATTGCACCATCGATGAATGAGCTAGCATAACCGTGATAAATGCTGTACAAAACACAACCGCAAGGAGATAAAAAGGATTGAAAAGAGAAGAGGAGCTCGTGCTGGAGGTTAAGAAATCCCCTGCCCCCAACCGCCCCCCTCGCCTTGGAGAACAAGTGTTCCCTGGAGAGTTGCGGGGTTGTGGCAGCGCTGCGAAGACTTCGCCAAGAAGACTGTCAAGAAGTTAAAGAAGTCGTGAGCGAGAAAATAAATCTCCTTGGGGAAAGAAATATGCCCCGGAGGATAGACCCGCACTTTGCAAGGGCGAGAAAGAGAGAGAGTGAGAGGGAGAGGGGGGGGGGAGAGAGAGAGCGAGAGAGAGAGAGAGAGCAATGCGAGTGTAAGGAGAGTAGAAAGATCGATCCAGGAAGGTTGAAGAAACGGAATAAAATAAACGAGAGTGCAAAGAAAAAAGTGGCCGCATGCGAACGTTCGTAACTTCCTATTAATCATGAAAACGCTTCGGACGGGAAATGTATGATCTCAAAACTCGATACAAATCATTGGGCCATTCATCTTCATTTTTTTTCGAAATTTAACTCTCCTGCGTGCCATTTGTCCACATCTCAAAGTTTCACAGGTCTCGCCGTAATTATTGTGCTCCAACCAGGAAATATCGTAGAAGAGGTGAACCAACGTTAAGGCGCGTGAACAAAAAGAACAATAATAAATACACACTGATTGATTGAGTATTCATTTGATTAAATAACGCAATATCACATGCTGACATATAAATATAATAATATATATTTTCGTCAATATAATTCATGTAAATATATTATTATGATATCAATATATATATAATCACAATCACAATGTATTGTCAAGGTACACAAAAAATTTATTTGAAATGAATCACTGCATTTATAAATAATCAATGAAACATTTTTATTTGGAATATTTAAATATAAATATAATATATTAACGACATATAAAAACACGCGCAATATTAATATTCTTCCCATATGATGAGACGATCCCTTGATGCGACCAATTTTTGCAGTTGTCGCCGCAATAGCACGATGTCATATTGAGGAAAGAAGGCGGGGATGATGCACGCGGCGCGATGAGAGGCGAAGAGGTAAAGGAGACCAAGGTTGCAACATTATCTCCGAAGAGAGTCATCGGGGGCAGTCTGTTGGCACATGGTCAGCCCCCCGAATTTGGGTTAACTCTCGGGTCACATTGTCCGTTCGACCGTTTCGAATTTATCCCCTTGGCACAATTCGGATTGCATATTTATGTAGATATATAAACGCACACATACATTTATCCATATGTCATGCATATAAAATTATATCTTAGATAAAAAATATTGTTATTCATAAACTTTAAATATATATATATATATATATATATATATATATATATATATATATATATATATATATGTATATATGTACACATAACTACTGACATTGCTAGTGAACTAAGAGAGTACCTAGGGAATTACTTTTTGGGGATCATGCCTCCCTAGCGTTGGGTCCCTCGGCGTTACCGAATTAACCGTTCAAGCTCGCAATTATCACAGCTTTTCAACGCAACGTGATTCCCTGTCCCCACTTTGTTAAGCAAAGCCAACAACGAAATAATTGTCATTGAAAGTGTGTCATTGTTTGCGGTGGTGGGTTCGAACCGATGGAGAATTCTCTCTCCCTCCCTCCCTCTCTCTCTCTCTCTCTCTCTCTCTCTCTCTCTCTTTCTCTTAAGCACAATCAACGAATTTCCCATTGATGTGATTGTAGTATTCATTCTCCACCAACGGCCAATGTTAGTGACGCGCCGTTGTCCGGATTTACATCAACCACACAGTACTCGACTAGCCAGCAATTTTTCTGGACTGTTTCTGGGGCGCGCACATTCACCACAGGAAACGTCCCGAGACAAAGGGGGGGGGGGTGCTCAGACAAATCCGTTCGGACTAGGACAACAATGCGATGCATCAAACTGTTTGTCCTACATCAATGATAAACTGCAGGAATCGATGAGTTCCATAACTTCCAGAAGTGTAGAGTCCATGAGAAATAGGTTGAGGATTCCATGACTGCCAGGGAGCCAGCCTCCAAAAGAGTAAGCTCCCGGAATCCAGGGATTCCGGCAGTCCAGACTTTGAGAGAACGATCTGCAACAATCGATGACTTCCAGGAGTTCAATCTCTAAAAGTGCAAACTCCAGGACTCCAGGACCTTCGGGAGTCCAGACTTTAAAAAACACAAAATACAACAATCGATGACTTTTAGGAGTTCAGCCTCCAAAGCGACAAAAGGCAGCAATTCATGAACATTCTGGACCTCAGGAATCCAAACTTCGACGAAAGAGTTGTCGGAATCTCGGATTTCGAGAATGCAGGAACAGTACATTATACCCAGATACGTGCTCGTTCCGGTTAGGCTACAGTCCTGTTTGGTCCTAGTGACCCTAGCGCGCTATCGCAGTTAACGGATCACTCGACGGGAAAGAACAGAGTTCCGCGAAGCAATAGCCACAAGTTTTTAAGGTCACACAGGCAAAGGAAAGCTACCAACGTGGGTGCACAGTAGTTGCCAGTGGTGGATGCGTGGGTATGTGAGGCGGGTGAGAGGGCGGGAAGGGCAGCTTGCCTAGACGGCCTTGCTGAGCGTTGGATATTTATAGTACTTTTCCGCCAGCAGTAGAGCAAGTCAGGACGGCTACTATTTATGGCTGGCTTACATGTTGCGCTCGCAAGAATGCTCACGGCCATCCTCGCAGGACCTGCACAATCGGTGCACCGAGTCTACACTTGGGTGTACCAGCCACGCAAAATCCACCCCCTGTCGGCTAAAGATGTAGGATATTGGTGTTTTTTTGTTCGTGAAGTCGTGGCCTGCCTTTCCGTGGGAACTCCTCCATGGCGTAATGCAACTCGCAAGGCGAGCGAATGGTAAATCCCGATGGAAGTGCATTTTGCATTCTCATGAGGATGAGAACAGTCATTTGGGGGTTCATTTTTTATGTGAAGACACTAAAATCAATCGCATCGTCTTATCCGATTACCATCTTTCATACGGAATATTGAAAACTCTTTTGATGGGCTCTCTTTGCAATGGACAGCATGAAAAAACGGAGCCAACAAAGTTCCATGAAGGTGTTGAAAACCCAATTTGGCGCCATCAAATCCAGAGATCCATTTTGTACCTGAAGATACTAAAATCGATCTAATCATCTCATTCGATTACTATCTTGTAGGCAGAACATTGAAGATTCCTTTGTTTGGGCTTCTTTGGAACGAACGACGTGACAGGACCGAGCTCTGGAAAGTTTCGCGAGACTGTTACAAATCCAAGTTGATGACATCAAAGCCAGGGATCAATTTAGTACCTGACGGTCCGGTACTAACCGGACGATCGATACCTCCTTCTCACCCAATCCCAATTCGCGCTGTGGTACCTATATTGATGACTAGGAATATCACCCCTGCATGAAATTGTGACGTATTGTGATTGGGTTATCAAGAGAGGCTATCCCCATGCTGTTCCGGGGCTCGCTGTACAACAGGCTCCAACATATACAATGGCGAAAGGTTCTCGGCTCTTGCTAGCACGCAACAGGTGTGACAAAGCTTTGCCTTGCAGTGAAATCACAAATGAAAAGAAACCTCTTGACCACGAACGGCGAAAAAAAAGCCTTGTTCACTATGTCCTGTTGTCCTTTAACGCTAGGCAAACCTAAACGAACTCAGTGTGGTGAGGCGCAAAAAAACAGGTTAAATTTTCCTTCCGGCTTAAGGAGGGACCGAATTTCAGACGAGCAAAAAATTTGCTGATTCTCACGATTTTTTTTATAGGGAAGATTTCTTTACTCGTTTTTAGACATTGGGTATGTTTCATTTTTACTTTTGGCTGTTAAATGGTATCTTTTTTATTAATCTTTAAAAATCGCGGAGGTATGGCACTGTCTTCTACACTCCATTTTCAAAATTCGCCTGACGTATAGGTAAAAAACTAATCGATCAATTCTGATGAATTCTGGTATAAAACTTTCTAACCTTATTGTCTGAAACATGACCTCAAACGTTTTTGAACATTAAAAAAAAAGTATTTTCTTATTACAAAATGTAGCTATTTCTTCGGAAAGTTCAATCTTTTTGTTTTAAAGCATAGTATTTTATTGATTCTCAATATTTCGCTGTTCTTTTTGGTTCATATTCTGCGTATGGGTGGGATAAAAGAAAAATCTTCATTAGCTTTTTCTGATTAATCCCGCCAACGCTCCGTATCACGCCGTCGGATAACATCCGCCGCAACCCGTTCAGAAGACCATGCCACACTACCGCCACTTTCACAGATAAAAAAACATACCATGTAACAGCCAAAAGTAGTAATAAAACATACCCTAATTCTAAAAAATATGGTGAAGAAATCTTTCCTTTATATAACAAAACTACGAAAATCAGCTATTTTTTCCTCGTCTAAAGCTATTTCCCCCCTTAAGGGGGCGACACAACTCACCAATAACGGCCGCATAGCTCTCTCCCGTAATAGCCTCCAGATGGGGGTCACATATGCGAGAGTCGGGAACAAAAACGAATGGGGGCCGAGCAAATGTACCGGAGGGAATTGCGACAAGATCAGGAAGTAAGCTAACGGCAAATGAGGGCTGCGTGGTCTTAAGGCGCGCGCAATAAAGGCTGATAGTGCAAAAATTGGGGAAAAACGCTTCCTCATGAATGGATGCTTGTCCGTTTCGCAGAACTAAGCGGACGTCACAAATGTGATATGCATTCTTGTTCGTAATTCCACTTGATCCTAACTACCAATTGGCACTATCTTGCCCGCAGTTTTGCTATGGCGGTTAGGGTGTTAGAATTGTCCGGTAAGCTTCCCCTCGGTGTAAGCAGCCTGACTATTTCTTTATCACACGGATTTTTGTAATCCGTATTAATTTCGAGGCGCCAGGTCAGGACGCCGCCGGTGTCGCGCAAATTAGTTCCTCTCCCTGTGCCTCGTCGTGTATCATAACTATGTAGCGCGGAGCTAGCGCAGACAATAACAAGACACCTCAGGGGGTGTGGTTCACCAACATAGATGTATACATCCTTCGGTTACTAAGTGCATATTAGTAACCACGAACCTCCACTTCTCCAACTACGTCATCGTTCAATGACGTCATTTTCGGACAGTCCATTAAAGACAACAACGGACTAGGTCTCTTGGGCATCGATAGCGTGATCGCTAGAGTGTCGCTCACATGCGACAAATATTCCTCGCTTGCATCAGATCTTTTTGTACTTTTACGTAATCCGCCGTAGGCAGATGACATTCATCATGGGGATGTAAAAAATTTCGCGTGGGTGTTGAACCAACGAGTTGACCAACTAACCATTTGTGGGAGATGGAGATTAGTGGTGAAGCGGCAGACTTTATACATTCAATCACATTGCCACCCATCCTACTTCGGTTACCCGGCGTAGCCTTCCCACTCTCGCTTCCAATCCCTTTCTCGCCCCCCTCTCTATCCATCTTTAGGGGTGGTACGCCCGACCTGGGGCTCTGTGAGGTTATTATTTGATCACGTTTAACGGCTGAACGCGTCTAGATCCGATGGTCGTGTTGCTTGGTTCCCTGTCACCCTCGAGCTCTTCCTCCACCCTCGTTTCCTCCCAGCTCACACAGCTGCCTATTCTTTTTTCTCTACCCTTATCGTTTCTCGGTTATATCCCTAAGCAACGTAGAGAAAATATCACACGCACACCTAAACAAATACATCAACACGTGTCCACGCCAATGTCACGAAAAGAACATCGTTATCAGCTCCGCAAATGGGGAAACATCTGAAATAGACAAACATCACGTTGTGTCTTTTATTTAAGACGTTTTATGATTTATTTTGGGTTTGTTTCGTGTTGTGTTTAAACCCAAATGAATCTTCGAGGTGTTCCTCTATCAAATGAACGCGGATTCCGGCAGGGATGTCACTCGAAGGCTGACGTACTCCATATGATGTCACGGCGAAAGTGATGTTATCATGCTATCCTGGTCTTTAACGGTTCTATCGGTTTTGACCATCAAATCTTTGGTGGCGTGTCGCTGACAATTTGACATCTGATGTCAGTACGATCGAGCCGGAGCAAAAACTTCCTTCCGATGAGCTTCTTCATTCTGGATAGCTGCATCCAGCATTGACGTGATTACCCCCGTGGGTGTAGAAAAATAAAGAAGGTGGCCATAAATCAGGATCGTCGACATCGCCATCGGGAAAAAATGTACTTGGTAGTTTCGCAGGCTCTTCCGAGCGATGGGCACCACTCAGCCCCGTGCCAATAACGATGCGCCCTTGGAGAATCTTGAAAGAGCCCACAAATCGATTCCCATTGAACGTATGCAAAGCTCCATTCCGGGCTGAATTCCAGCCCTCCGTGCATGTCATCCGGGACCTATTCTTGTCCTGATCTACCGGAAATAGGTACTTATCTCGAAAGCTATGGGAGCGTCTCGCGCGAAGCTGGTTGGAAAACTGCCTCGCCTCGATGGCCGTTGCGCCGGAGTGCAAAGGTGTCGGTGTGTTTCACATTGACGTGGTCTCGGTCGATCAGAGCAAGTTGATGATGCCAAGTCGACCCAGTACGTCCGTCACATCGTCGTATCAACTCGCATTGAGCCGCGGTTGCTTCGAACAATCTTACAATCAGTTGTCCTTTTTTTGGAAGGACAAGGCTTCCAGATTTCGGGGGGTGCTTCACGTCGGAAGTTGCCTTGTTGCCCCAAGACCCCAGACCGCACCCTCAAGTATGTTTGCGGACACTCGACACGATTGCTCGAATTCGGTAGCGTCATTGGAACTTGCCAAAGTGGATTATAGTCGAACGGGAGGAAGCAGATCGATCATCCTGATCGGCATAGAAATCTCAGACGTCCCATCAACGTCACGTTTCCAATTCTCATGCAAATCCTAACGCACGACTCCCAGTGCCATTTCGATCGAACAATCTCGCGAGACCTAGCAACCCCATGTTACACGTCGTTCGCACAGACTTGGCAGAGAACTGGTGACAGGCTCGACATCAAGGGCTGGTCATGTATCGTATTTGCACATTTCGACGTCATGTGCACTCGCATTCCTACACTGCTCAGGCACACAAAGTTATTCGCCGTATTCCTCACGCGTGTAGACTCAATGGCAAAGGAAGGTCAGGGGTCCTTATGCAACCTGTAATCAGTATGATCGGCACGCATATGCCCACACCCACATATCCTCGTGCTTTGGCGAATGCATCAGGGAACACGATTTTGTTACTCATCAATGAAGCCAATTATCATCTCCCCGTTTGGGTTTGTATGGGTCGATTTGGGGTTGTTTGGGAACACGATCCCGATGAAATTGATGATGTTGCGGATTAATTCGATTCGACGAAAATCTGGAACTCCATCAAAGACCCGCAGACCGGTTGAAGGCGGTCTTTAATGCCTTTGGTTTCACTCTGCATGTCATGGAGACCAGCAGCTTAGCCGCATATCAAAACCACAAACGGTTGTCGTTTCAGCGCGGTTTTCTCTACATGGCTCCGGGAGAAGGTCATTATTGAGGCAGCTTGGCACACTGCTGGCTTTGACTTCGGCTTCGTTGGGTCAGGGCTTCCCGCACGTTCGTTGCTATTCTCGATAGTGCGTCGGGTAACCGCGCAATGTTAAATGGCACCGAATGACGATGACAACCCTTCAGCTGGGCAGGATCGTTCACTGGCCCTCCATGTTGCTATCGCTTTCGGAATTCTACTATCACCAAGTAACGACGCACAACGCACAACGATAAATGGCACCAAATGTTGGTCACGGTCCTCCATCTAGGTAGGATCGTCCGCTGGTCTGGAATTCGATACATTCGCTGCTTCATCCTGGAAATCGAGTGTGTTTGAGGTTATCTCATCAAATGTTGAAAAGAACGATCCATCCAGGCTACTCGATAAATGTTTCACTCCCAGTTTGGAAAATTTGGCAGAAAATTGCTGCGCGTTTGCTTCGCTGAAAATCGAACGGGGATTCCTCAATGCGCCGGCTGGGCTCGGCTGGGTTGAAAAAAGGACCTGGACGCAATCACCCGTAGTCTGCCGGTCGATGATTCAATTCTGCGCTATAAACGTGCTGCCTTTTTTGGAATTGATCGCCAACCCTTCCTGTTTTATTGCGCTCCCTAGCTCGACACTAGTCCGTTACATTCATTGGGAAAGTTTACTTCGTACGCGCTCCAAAAACCAAGAACAAACTTTTGTCTCTGCCTCGGTCCAACGTTCAGGCATTTTCCCCCCAATGTGACATGTTTCGTTTCTTTCTTCACCTCCTCAACACACGTGCGTTTATAATTTTGCAATTTCGTATTGTCCTCAGCGCTCCATGGGACACGAAGCATCACGAAATTTAACGCACTCGGTCGTAAAGTTTTTATTAACGATGGTGAAAGCGGCGTCGAGGGGGAGATTCTCATGTTTATGGGCTCATTTGTTCACGCTAATTGATTCGACGTTTCATCCAGTTGTACGAGTTCGGCCATCCTGTGGGATTATACCTGTGCCACACTCGATGAAATGTTCCCTCCATCGCGCTTCCTTCCGTCTGTACCTTTCGAAATAAATATCTCTTTGTTCTCGCGCCGAGCAAAGTGGTACTTACCGATACGGATAGTTATCACCCCCGGCATTAAGAATTCAAAAAGCGAATTGCAGCCAATACTTGGATGAAAATTTACATTTTTGATATTTTTACGATCCATATCAATGTAATTTCACCCCCTGAATACGCATTCCCTAGTAATTTCTTCTGAAACCTTAAGTTCTGAAAAGAAATCTTCAAAAGTTTGGAAAAAGTGGTTTTTCGCGTTTATATGCCGTAATTTTAAGGTTTCGACGAAAACCCAATAATATTCGTAATCGGCGGAATACTTCGCATCGTGAAGAACTTTGAAATTGTTTCAAAGTTAAAAAAAAAAACAATTATTTCGATCCTTTGGCCACTTTTCCGGTATCGCCAGTCGCAAAATTCCAAGCAGCCGTGGGTTCTATTTGAGTGACACGAACTTGATAGGGAGTTTTTGAAATGGATTCTCATAGACTTGGCGAATGCCACTGGATTCATCACGATATCGCGATCCGATTTTTCGGAAAGTACATTTGAAAAATGGGCGAAGAAGAGGAAAAGGGGGTATAGAAAAATTGGCAAAAGCTGATGGTCTGTACTTGAATTTCTCCCGAAAATCGAAAAATTAATAGAGCCCAATAAACCGAGCGGGATCTGATAGAGAAAACGATAACGAAGGGAATCAGCGGCGAATGAAGTTCCAAATCGAAGTAAAAAAGAAGTAATCATCGATTCAATGAAGCCACTTATTTGTGGCCGATATGGGAAAAAAATTGAATTTCAAATCTTTTTTCTACAGGTCCAGTTCGATGTATGTTTACTTCCTGAACACGAATTCGCCATTTGATTCGCCCTAAAACCCTTATTTCTATGAGAAATTGTGGAAAACGTATCGGGAACCGTTTTTCGCGTTTGCCCGGCTCAATTTTCAGTCATCGGCAAAAACTCAATGATATTCGTAATCGCCAAAACATGCCCTTCAAAAACATCGTAAAATGGACTGGAAGGCAATATAAATTTTTTTGACCTTTTTGACCCTTTTCTTGAGTCGCCAGATGCTGAAATTTCGAATAGCCGTAGCATCCGTTCTCTTTGAGGGACGAAGATTGGTTTGGAAGGTTCTGAAAAAGATTTTGGCAGAGTTTGATAATGCCGTAGGATTCATCCCGACATCTCAATTAGTTTCCACGAAAAATTGGCAAAAACCGACGGCCCGTCTTTGCAATTCTTCCAAAAATCGAAAAATGAAATTTCTCCTTAATCGATAGAAATGATCGTTCTAGATCGAAGCAGAAAAGAAATGTTGGACGATTCAGAGAAGCCACTTATTTTTTGTCCAAGATGGGTAAAATGTGTAGGATTGAATTTTTTTTTGAGAAGTCTAAATTGATGGATAGTATATTTACCACCTGAATACTAAATCACTATTCATGTCTCCGAAAACCCTGTTTTTTAAATAAAAAATCGTCGAAAATCCATGTAATGTGCTTTACCCCCTTAAGCTTGCTATCCGTCAAAAATGCAAAAAAAACCGTGATCATTAATTTTGTTCCCCTTTCAAAACCTTACTCGGCACGTTCAATTTGATGCGTCCCTTTTAAATGTTGGGTGACGGAAAGGAAAATAAAGGAGTTCTTCAGCCCTTAGTTTTTGTTGTTTTTGGCGATACCCCCCAATGGATTTCTAAGGTTTTGCATAAGAAGACGTCTCGTTTTTGTTTCACTGAAATCAGTGAGCAACTTGCGGGTGAAAGTGCAAAGCCAGCCCTTGACATGGTTCACTCCTTAAAACCGTTTTCTCGCCGATAAAAAAAATACGTATCTAATAGTTTTGGATACTCTACAATATACATGAGTTACAAGAAAATCAAAAGTGGATACCAAGGTGATGTTCCTTATGAGTAGTCTCTGAACAACTCGAAATAATGAAATGGCTGGATTGCGGGCTGACTACTGCCGTAGGCAGTTCTACCGTATTCCGAAACTCGGCGAAGAAAGTCTCTCGATTGCAAACGAATAATCAAGCCCTTTATTAACTTTCGCTGTTGCAGATGGAGTACAATCGGACGCGCAATTGGAGTACCACGACTCTCCCAATGGACACTTGGACCCAAAAAAATCGTCGACTGTCGGACATAAAAAACCTTGCAGCGCAGACATCGGATTAGCCTCAAGGATGATATAGACATCAACAAAGTTCGAAGAACAAAAGAACCAAAGTGCACTTACGTGTGGATCAAATTTTCTTTAAACGTCAGTATTCAAAGTGTATGTTTATGTGGGAAAAAGGAACAGACGTATAATCAAAATAACGAATAAACGACTGCCATTGCTGGTCCGTTCCATTTTGCACCCTGAATAATCGGCGTGGTTTTGGACTCCGAGTGTCTGGTACGGTCCACCACTCCCGACTGTACGTTGCATCTAATCGGAAGCTGGAAATACTCGGTTTGAGGGAAGAGGTTAACCGGAGTGCGGGAGGGGCAGGGAGGCAGAGTGGTTTACAGTGAATGCGCCAGTTGTCCAGGTCCACCTCAAATGCAATTTTCCCGGTTAATTAATGGCCTCCTCGGCAAGAACGCTCTGGATTCAACGAAAATAATGGCGCGCCTCCAGTTTCCCTAGAACAGTGAGCTCCCAATAGACGTGTTAATGCCCCAGCCTCTCTCTCTTGCTCTCTCAACTCTTCCATCACCATTATTCACGGACCCACGAATGTGCTGGCTGAATTACACCTGCTTCGCCGAGCTCAATCGGGAGGCAGAAAAAGGGACGATCACCCAAAGCTTGAAGACCCGTCGCCATCAGCAATTTAGAACTTTTCCGTAACTTGGAGATCAATCAACGTTTTCGGGCCTTTGCAATGGCCGATCGTGCTGAATCAGGGAAATCGGAAGGCGTTTCAGAGAAGAGGAACAAGAGAGGCTTCCAGAGCAGAAACGTCTTCAATGAGACGGCCTTAACCTGACTTGTCGCCGCTCTTCAAGAATCCCGAGAAACAGGAAGCTGCTTGATCCAGGTTGTCGATTAGCACACTCGCAGAGACGGAAAAACGGATAGACGGTCGTCACCAGAATCCAAGGAGGGTGCTAGGCGGAAAGAGAAACCGGCGGGGATCTGTTTGGGTTTAGGTCCGAACATGTCGATCAACGAAAGTGCCATCTATCTCCTCAATTGGGACGACACGTCATTGTTGGAGCGTGACTTGAACAGGTCTTATTACAACATCAGTTATCAAAGTGGAAACGAGACTGCGGGAAAATTTTGGAACTTGGCCGGTGACCGTGCGTGTCTGGCGGCGCTGTTGCTCCTCTTTTCGATGGTGACGGTGTTCGGTAACATGCTGGTGATCCTGGCGGTATTCCGCGAGCGCTATCTGCACACCGCGACGAATTACTTCATCACCTCATTGGCGTTTGCTGATTGCCTGGTTGGTCTGGTCGTGATGCCATTCAGCGCGATCTACGAGGTACTGGAAAATCGTTGGCTCTTCACGACCGACTGGTGCGACGTCTGGCGGTCCCTCGACGTCCTCTTCTCCACCGCGTCGATTCTCAATCTCTGCGTCATCAGCCTCGATCGCTACTGGGCCATAACCGATCCCTTCACTTATCCAACGAGAATGAGCCGCAGACGTGCTTTCATGCTGATCGGCGTTGTCTGGATATGCTCCAGCGCGATATCGTTCCCGGCGATCGCCTGGTGGCGTGCGGTAAGGACCGAGGAAGTCCCTAAGGACAAATGCCCGTTCACCGATCATCTCGGATACCTCATATTCTCCTCGACCATCAGCTTTTATCTACCGCTCTTCGTCATGGTGTACACGTACTACAGGATATACAGAGCCGCCGTCATACAGACGAGGAGCCTCAAGCTCGGCACCAAGCAAGTCATGATGGCCTCGGGCGAGCTCGAGCTCACCTTGAGGATTCATCGCGGTGGCGCCACCAACACAGACGCCAGGCACCTCTTTCGCACCACCTCCAGCACCCCCGAGGACCTTCAAGATCTGGAGGAACCGCTGACCGCCATTCACAACAATGGCCTCGCCCGTATGCCCTCCACCCGAATAAACAACAAACAACACCTCGGCAAGAACTTCTCCTTGTCCCGAAAACTCGCGAAATTCGCCAAGGAGAAGAAGGCCGCGAAAACTTTGGGTATCGTCATGGGTGTCTTCATCGTCTGCTGGTTACCGTTCTTCGTGGTGAATCTTTGGTCCGGCTTCTGCAGCAGGTGCATATGGCAGGAGGAAATAGTCTCTGCGGCGGTGACGTGGCTAGGATGGATCAACAGTGGCATGAATCCCGTCATCTACGCATGCTGGAGTCGCGACTTCAGACGGTGAGTCCGTTAGGAACACTAACTTCAGAAGTAAATTTTTTTTCCTTTTGCCGCAGTCTTACGAGGAACCACGTGCCTTGAGGATTGTGAAAATAACATTCAGCGGAAAAAGAGAACCTATTAGCGGGTCTGCATAAGCTTGGGGCCCAAACAACAGGCTGATTTTCAATATTTGTTTCTCATGAGTGTTTTGGGATGAGGAGGTCGGGATTTTGCACATGATTACTATAATCATGCGGAGTTTGGTTTTTTTTTAAATTGAGAATATTGATAAAGAACAATGTTATTGGGATACTGAATAAGTCTCGCAGTTTTTTCGTGAACATTAATGCTTTATTTTTTAAAATCATTCGCAATGCTTTTTTAAACGTTTCACAGATGTTGTGCTATCAACTCCTAATGATTGCACGATTAGTTGGGGGCAAGTTGACTGGGAGGCATTACATCGTGAAGTTGACTTGGAGGCAGTACTTCGTGAAGTTGACTTAGAGGCATTACTTCATGAAGTTGACTCGGAGACATTACTTCATGGAGTATGCCTCCAAGTCAACGCATCAAAATCATTATTTTTAAAGCGTTCAAAGTAATGAACAGATAAATTCCCCGCAAATACTCTTTTTGGCACAAAATTTGACATGTTTAACACGATGAAAAAAAAAGTTGTTTACACTTCGGCGAAATTATTTACATACACTGAATTTCAAGCTTGCTAATAGTACTTTTTTGTAGGTGCGTTACCATCTTAATTTACACGCCCGTAGTTCTGTTAACGCCATTTGTTGGAAAACAGCGAGAACTTATTCAACGTCCCGATATTATTTTGAACAAAGTGCCGCTGTCGCTGCATAGCCAATCGCCGTAGGTAGTTCTGCCAATTTAGCTGACCTGAGATGGAAAATGTACTTTTAAGTATTTATAATAACAAACCTCTCGTATGATCGGATACTTTTTTGAAATTTGCGAAGATGGCAAGCTGAAGAAAACAAAATATGAATTTCGTAAAAAAAAATGACTTTTATAATTTGTTATCAACAAATAGATAAACGTATGGAAAAATCAGACTGTTCGAATTTGTAGTGAATTCATAACACCGTTTCACAATACATTCTTTCGAAAAAAACGCAAAAGAAAAAGGCTTGGTAAAGGTAACAGTGACCTTTCACAAAAATCGTCCTAACTCGCCCAATTTTTACAAACTCTTTCGTGCAAATTAAAGTTAAGACCCTAGGCTATAGAACTGTGCAATAAAAAACCGTATTTTGAAAATTCCAAGCAGATGCCAACCGCCTAAATGCCGCTTGAGCCGGCCTCGTTTTTCCCTCCCTCCCTCAGGAAAAACCAAATTGCTCTCGCACCCCTTAAAAAATCGGGAGGCAGTCTGGCATTCGTCGCCCCCGGATTTAATTCTAACCTAACGATCCGGATAATTTTGGTCTTGGTTCGGGGCTGCGGGGGTGGGCAACGAAACGAGAGCGATCACAGTAAAGGAGGCGTCCACTTATGCGAACGTAACGGTGAGGGTGAACTCGTGGAGGTCCCGCTCGGCGACTGACGAGCCAAGCAATTGTGAAGAAAAATGATTTTTTTTCCAACCTGCAAAGAGGAGGAAGAGAGACAAAAAAAAAGATTCGGAAGTGGTTCACTCCCAACGCAATGGAATGGAGTATATCGCGAGTTGGGGTGAGAACGAGAGTGGAAGGGCGAAGGAGAGAGGGACGATAAAAGCAAAGTAGTTGAGCTACAGATCAGAATCTTATCCATGCGAGGGTGAATATCTTCATCGGGGGGATTCGACGAATCCTGGTTCATCCCGAAGCTTACCGCCCATCTTCTTCCCTTTTTCCGAAGCTTTCGTACCAATATTTAAATGCGTCATTCTCTCAAAGTAAAAGAAACCGGATCAACTTGAAGATCATGCCGAGAAATCATTCGGGACTGCCTAATTGCAAAAAGACTTATTTAACCCAAATAAACCCAAACATTCGGGATTAGCGTTTGGCCAGTCAGCGATCAACCCTCTTCGTGCTTTTCATCCCTCCAACCTCCGGACCAACATTGCCGTGAGTGCGGCAACGATGGATGAAAATTGGTCTCTCGATCGGGTTCCAGAGTTGGTTGGGAATTCAACACAATCCTTTCATCAACCCCCTGAAGAATTTAACCGTCGTGATTGAAGGACTTGCGGCGCGAAGCCTGCTGCGCATTGAAGGGGAACAGGTTTCCGGTCACGAGGATGTGGAGTAGTCCGGTGAAATTCGGTAGCTGATTCAGCTCACCACAGACTTCGATAGTGCAGCATTGCACTTGATAGAACGGCCAGCTTAATTTGGTACGGAATACCCTATTTACGTCCTTGAAGATAGCCCCACGAATCTCTGCCCTTGGCATTTCATTGAAGACTAGGGTATTCTATCTAGGGTATTCTGTCTTTAATGGATGTTTGGTCCTGTCTTGCCTGCACAGTCACAGAATAAAGACGGTTATCTGGAAAATTACATGGCCTCGTCTTTGTAGTACAGCGGCAGGGGTTAGTGAATTGAAGACAGGATTCCTAGTCAGACAGAGGTGTCTCTGTCGAGAGCAGAGACATCTCTGCTCTCGGAATTTCATTGCAGAAAGCAGGCCCCAGATATCTCATTAAAGACAGTTGATCAAACACATCAGCGACCTTTACCAATCTCCAATGATGAATATCCAGCTGCCCTGATCCAAGCTTCTGTCTCCTATGCCATCTCTTCGAAGACACCATGTCCCCACTTATTCCGTCTTCCCAAAGACAACATATCCAGATTAATTCCATCTCCTCAAAGACAACATTTCTTCACCGAGGCCATCAACTTCATACAGGCTGGACATTGAAATGATGTGAGAAAGAATGACCTGCGAAGAGCTACTCTCGATTGCGAGCTTGGCACTCCTTCATTTATCACGATTCGCTCACATTGGCAATATTTCCAGCCAATTTATATCGAACCAATATATCATTCCTCCAAGCCTCCATCTGCGATTGAACGTACCGTTGCGTTGGATAAACTGATGCTCCCCCGATGTGAGGTAAGCCGAGATGAGAATGATGATGCCGGATCGTTTGGGATTGTCGTCCTGGTTAACTGTTCGCCACCGTTCCCCGGCACTTTGAAGAGTAGCAACGGAACAAGGGTCGCCTTGAAGGTCAAACGATAATACGTGAAAACGAAAGAGCCCGGTGAAACTGTTAGCAACGGATCCGCGCAGCATACGAATAAACTCGTCTTCGAGTACCTTCGTCGTTTCTCGCCCCTGGCAAGGAACCTCGCCATCAGCGATCTCCTTCGTTTCGGCTACGTCGTTCTCGTATCTTTTCATTATTTTATCTGCCTCACTCCAATGGACGCGTACAGCTAACTTTGGCGTCGCCGTCAAGAATCCGCGAACTTTCCCTAATCCCGTTTTCGTTCAGCCAATCGAGAAGAAAGAAGGAGATAGAGTGTTCTTTTCGTCAGAAGCTGACGAATCTTTCTCTCCGGGTTCCTCCAGTTCGCCCTTCAGCGGCGTGGATTCTCCAAGGAAGACTGTTTTAACTGAAAATTCAGCAGAGCCAGCAGAAAACTTGCCTTTCCGCGGCTCATGCTCGATGAAGACGAGGGAGATGTGGATGATGTCTTTTGGGGATCAAAGTCCTCCAAGGTGAGCCCCATGAATAGTCGATAAATCCAGTTTCGAAGGTCGTAAAGAGAAAATCATGGCCGTTCGTGATCCGCATGTGCGGGCCAGCACTTCGGAACGTAATTCATAAGGTTAAAAGTGCCCTTTGCCAAAATTCACTTGGAGGCTTGCGGTTGGCAAAGCGGCAACCGTTGTTCTGGCTGCGAGACTTCTACACACGCACGCATATCCTCCCACACGTCCTGTCGAGTGATACGAAATTAGTTGGAAACTATTCGCGATTCAATTTCCAGGAATGCCAAATATGGGCAAGGAGCAAAGGATGGGAGCGGTAGGATGAATAGGGGGTGTCGGGAGGTGGGGTTGAAACGGATCAGTGGAAGGAGAATGATGGGATAGAGTACAAGTGGAAGAAGATGAATTCTATCTGTTTCGCGCTTCTGGTTTTAACCCCTGTGGGTATCGAAATTCGAGTCCTGTCGCTCTCCATCGGCCACAATGGCTACCTACGCTAGTCGGGAATGTCACGAATGCACGAGTTCTCGTTACATCGGCTCCTTCCTGTTATCCAATTCCCATGGAAATTCGGAAAATATTCGAACCTTAAGTTCGCACATAGACTCCGCACAGAATGGGATTGCGGATTGTTGCGGTATCGTATTCCGCCGATTCTAACCCTAAGAACCCAGACGAACCCGAACGAACGCGAACATTCAAAGCAACGTGGATGTCCGAGCTGTTCTGACCGTCATCCGTCAGCCAATGACCCGATGTACCCTTGGCCCGAATTTCACGGCATTTGGTTCATTATCTCCGGAATGGGAGCCGTTCGGAAACTGCCCCGAACCGGCATCGGCAAGGTAGATATCCCTAATTCCCTTGGCGTTTCTTGTTGTCCGACGTGATGATTCGAATCTTTTGGGCTTTCATCGCTGAGACGACGATCCACTGTGCTCACAGTCCGAATTGCTAAGTATTACAGTATCGCCGAGAGTCCTGCGGGAACTGTCTCGAACCCGCGTCGGTAAGGTAGGTCTCTCGCGTTTTTTCGTCGCTTCTTTGCGTCCTGCCCACCACCCGGTGTTTACGTTCCGTAAGGACGTTTCCACTGGTCATTTCCAACCCCAATCTAATGGGTTGCGGTCCATAATGGACGCATCAGCCTTTTTTCTTCCAGTTCGAAGACCCGCTCTTCCGCGCAGAGGACAGCCACCGACGTCCGAACAACCGCGTTGTTCGTAGTTGGGAATCCTTTTTATGGTCCAGCTTTCCGTCCCGGAAGAGCCCCGGCTGGTGACGAAGTAAAATGAGGATTCGTCCTCTCTCGCTCTCCTGGCTCGGGCCTCTCCCGCGAGTATGCTCATTCACTGCGTCGTATTAGTTTCGTAAAGCTCTCGAGTATGGCAAGGCCGGGACAGGGTCGCCGAATAAAGCCGGTTATCTGGAAAATTACATGGTCTCGTCTCTGTAGTACAGCGGCAGGGCTTTCTCTACGCTTTCGTTTCGTGGCTCTCGTGAAAGCGAAAATGGTGTGAGGAGGAATCAGAGAGGCAGAGACAGAGAGAGAGAGAGAGAGAGAGAGAGAGAGAAAGGGAGAGAATAGGTCAAAACAAGGCGGCTAAGGGCTAGTTGTTAGACAGTTCTATAGCCAACTCGATATTTCACCCTAGAGATAGTGCGAGCAAGACAAGTGGAGGGGGTAGTCTCCTCACGCGGCTTTTGTGAAGCCAGTAGTAACAGTGCCCAATAGTCAGACACGGCAGACTTCTCCGCCGTCCTTATCTTCCCGCCTCTCCGCCCTGCTCCCTTTTCACTAAATTATACGTTTTATGGTCCGTTCGTACGTCCTGAAATTCAGTCACAGAGCCAGCTAACCCACGCAAGACTGCCGAAAAATAAAGGGGATGGGGTTGACTTTCGGGGACACGGTTTTTCAGCACTTCTTATTTCCTTTTGTTTGTCGTCTTGGCCCCGGCATAGTCGCAACGGGAAAAATTACTGGAGCTGCGGATTTACGAGGACAAAGCAATAGGACATACCTTACCGAAGAGACAAAAGATATATCGGGTAGTGACGATCCTAGAGGGAGGGCGCCGACACGTTCTCATTGGTTGACCGGCCATTATCGAGTTTGGTCAATTTTTCGTCTGTCTTTGGTCGGCCGTTTCGCGATGAGAATATCTCTAATTAAAGTAAGGACCCTCTTATTATCCTTCTACGGTTTGTTGAAAGATATTCACAGCTGGTAAAATAATTCACCATTTCAATGCCATGGGTATAAAGAAGTGAAAAAGTCACGAGCGATTTTCGAAGCTTTTGGAGTCGCATCGCGTTAAGTGTCGTCTGAGCTACGCACTGTTCAAATTTTGCGGCATTTGGTTCAAAACTTTCGGAATAACGTCGCTTCGGGAATTGCCGTAAACCCGCGTCGGTAAGGTAGGTCTCCCGTCTTTTTCCGCCAATTCTGGCCGTCCCCCATGGATATTTGAAACTTTCGGGCCGTCATCCTTTGGATAACGGTCCGCCGCACCTACCGTTTAAGTTTTGTCGCGTTCGCTTCATAACTTTCGGAATAACGCCGCTTCGGGAGTTGCCGTAAACTCGCGTCGGTGAGCCAGGTCTCCCGCATTTTTCGCTCATTCTCGACTTCTTGCCCGCCACCGTAATGCGCTCGAATTTCCGACGCTTCGGAGAGTACGTAAGACGAGTTATCGAAGCCACGTATACCAGAATGTTGGTCCCACGAGCTGAGCAAGTTGTCGACGACGGTTATATTGAAGTTCGGTGCACCGCTCCCTCCGAGTACCGTTTCTCATCGTTGCACGAGATGGATCAGGGCGAAAATAAGCAACATTCAGGACTGTAAGCCGGAAATTAGAAAACGTGCGTTCGGTTCTCCTTCTTTGCAACGGCGAAACGACCAAGTGCAAGAAGTGCGGTGTACGGGACACACACACACACGCATGTATGGGTACATATTTTGGATCTTCAGAATGATGATGCAAAATGACAAGTAGTAAATAGTGGTGAGGCCATAACCTGTCACCTGTTCTATGCGACCAGGAAACGATCTCGTTATCGATACGAACTTTTTCAGCCCCCTCCCTCCCACTCTCTCTCTCTCGCTCTCTCTCTCACCCCGCTCTCTCCATAGTCAAACGTGCTCCTGAAGGTTTTCACTCAATTATTTATTTATTTACCTCCTTCGTGATCAAATTCTCCGCCAATTTGAGGGTGCATGTATCTTTGCCATATATGTAAATATATATATAATATATTATTATTATAAAGTAAAAGAATTGTTATATATATATATATGTGTATATATATATATATATATATATATATATATATGTATGTATATGACAATTCTTCTACTTTATAATAATAATATATAATATTGCATATAAACATAAACATAAATGTAAAAAAAATATAAAGGAAGTTTATATATATCCGAAGAGACTCGAGACGTTTTCACGTAAGAAGCTTCGAGCCCCGGCATTTTTAGTTGCCCTATTATTTGCTGTTTTTTCTCTCCCTCTTTCTGTTCCAGCGTCTTTCTCGTTTCTTCCAACGCAGGAGCGATCGAACGACAAGAGTTGAATTTTTTACTCGGCGCGGACACTTTTTTCTTGTTTTTTTTTCTCTATACTTGACAATTCCTCCCTCGGAAGCTCGATGACGGAAGTAGAGTGCCGTTCGTCCCTCTAGGCAAGGAACTAAGCCACCATCCTCGGACAAGGGTGATCCAATTAAAAGTTTTTTTTGTTTCTTTTCTTCCCGGGTAACCGGGATCCTGCGCTTTCCCAGAGTTATCCCGAAGATCCGATTAGAGAGGTTGCATCGTACACTTCTCTCTACACCCCCCCCCCCCCACCCCCGCCCCGTCACCAGTCCACCGCTCGACTCTTTCAGACTTCGAGTATATGTACTTACGAGGCTGAAGTATCGAACGCAGCCGAGTTTAGCGCCATTCCTACTTTCCCGTTGAGATGTCGAGACGGGGAAACATTCTTTTAATCGTTGACAAATTCCGAAACTCGGGCGCCCGAAGGGGGGCGGTTGTTTGTCGCTCAATACCGACTGGAAAAAAAACTGTACATGTTATCAATTCTATTATCATTATTCAAATTACGTGTTCTAGGATTAGTAATCCAAATTTGTTTAAAAACTACATGATATAAAGGAAATAAATAAAGAATACAAACAATTTATGTGATTGTTTTTTTCAATACGTAAAGAAAGTGACTTCTAATGTAGTTTATTTACGTATTAATTATTTATTATATATATATATATATATATATATATATATACATACATATATATAAATTATAATAAATCATCTTATAATATACGTTATGTATACCGGCGGTACTCCGGCGGTACTTTCAGTTAAGCCGTGTTGGGGCCAACACTCGGATCGGTGACCGCTTAGCTGTCCACCGGCTGGCTCATCGACCAGTGAGCAAAAGGCCAACACTTCTGATAACTTGGTGCAGCTACTTGAGTTAATACCGATACGCGTTTTCCAGTTTCTCCGTATCGTCTGCAAATGCGGTATGGTGTAGCTCAAAACGGCTGTGGACGCAACAGAAAGTTAGATTAGATTAGCGAAGTGCGGGTAGGGAGTGACGGGAATGGGTTTAATTGGGAAGGGTAACACGTAAAAGCCCTCAAGGGTATACGATGTAACTCGAAAAACTAATCTATACATTAATAATACATTAATAGTATGAATCGTACAAATTAGGAAAGAATTATAAATAATATTTTTAATTTTTTTACCGTCAATATTGTTTACCTATGTATGTTTACCTATGTATACGTGTAGATATATATATATATATATATATATATATATATATATATATATATATATATATATATATATATATAAGGCACTAACTGTTGCCACCTTGAATATCTCTGTAATTATCGACGTCACAAAAAAATGTTTGAAACAAAAGTTGTACCGTACGAAAGGGGTCATCAAATGCGACCATTTTCTTTTTTATCTCAGTGGAGGCGCTGTCGCACAGTAAAGGTCACCTCCACTTTTTTGAATGGGACGGTACATTTCTTTCAACTATCTTGTAGAGTATCGAAAACTGCATAAAAAACATTTAGGGGTCAAAGTCGTTCTAGGTCATTTAACATCAAAAAGTGACATGAACTTTATTTTTATGTGACATTACCTTTATTCACAGTAGATGTTCAAAGTGATTGCCATTGAAATCAATACAGTATTGCAATCTCCTCATCACGAATTTCATATCACTTCGGCACTTATCGCCGAAGTCTTGCCGTTGTCATGTATGTAAACAACGGCACCAAACCTACAATGTACACGAAACATTGTACAATGTTTCGCTTAAACAAACCCAAGATAACGATAGTAAGAATAGTAAGACTAGTATTAATGAATAAAGCGAATGTAAATGATGTATTCTTTTGAAGAGCAAACTGATATGCTTCTAATTTACGGAGCATGTCAGAAAATGCAGTGAGAGCTAGAGACTTACACAATCCGTGATGAGGAGATTGCCATACTGCATTGATTCCAATAGCAATCACTATGAACATCTACTGTGAATAAAGGTAATTTCACATAAAAATAAAGTTCATGTCACTTTTTGATCTTAAATGACCTTGAACAACTTTGACCACTAAATGTGTTTTTATGCAGTGTTCGATGCTCTACAAGATAGTTGAAAAAAATGTACCGTCCCATTTAAAAAAGTGGTGGTGACCCCTGCTGTGCGACAGCGCCTCCACTGAGATAAAAAAAAATGGTCGCATTTGATGACCTCTTTCGTACGGTACAACTTTTGTTTCAAACATTTTTTTGTGACGTCGATAATTACAGAAATATTCAAGGTGGCAACAGTTAGTGCCTCACCCTGTACATATAATCGGGTCGGCCTGAAAAAAAATATTGATCTATAAAGTTGAAAAAGATAATATTTTAAAAAACATGCGTCAATACGAACTTTACACCGACAAAACGTGTTTTAGACGGCTTAAAAAGAAGGGACAAACACTAGTTCTCACTTTTTGACCGGAGAGTGCGTTTACCCAAAATGCGAGGGTTAATCCACATGCTATTAACTGAATTGGCAAGTTCGAACTTTCTTAGCACCGATATGCCATGCATTTTTGGAGACAGAGAGAGAGAAAGAGAGGGAGAGAGAGAGAGAGAGAGAGAGAGAGAGAGAGAGAGAGAGAGAGAGAGAGAGAGAGAGAGAGAGAGAGAGAGAGAGAGAGAGAGAGAGAGAGAGAGAGAGAGAGAGAGAGAGAGAGAGAGAGAGAGAGAGAGAGAGAGAGAGAGAGAGAGAGAGAGAGAGAGAGAGAGAGAGAGAGAGAGAGAGAGAGAGAGAGAGAGAGAGAGAGAGAGAGAGCGAGAGAGAGAGGGAGAGAGCGAGAGAGAGAGAGAGAGGGAAAGGGAGAGCGCGGGCGAATAGGTATGTACACACGCGCACGCACACACACACACGCAGATATTCCTGTTGAAGATGTTCGGTCTAGCAATGATCAGAAGGTAATTGGCAATTGAGTGAGAATTCCAGGCCAGTTCGGATGGAGAGTAGATATAATGCGTATAAGGCGAACAACCGCACACACGATGCGCTGGGACTCGATTAATCCTATACACACATTACGACCTTGCATAGGAACGATGATTCATTGCGGGAGGTTACGAGTCGTCCTCTTAAGAGATGATCGACTTCCGCCTGGACAGTTGCGCTCTATGAGGGCTGCTGGCGATCCATATACGCTGGCCATCCACAGGATGACGACGATGCAACACGCGTAGGCTCCCTTGTACTTGCTCGTCAACATGCCTCATCGAGACGCGAACACCAGAGAATCTTGGTCCGAGTGCGGGCTCTCGAAACTGCCCACGGTAGCCGTCGAGCAGGCTTTACCATTTTGGCGACCGACGCATTTTTCGGATACTGATTTTTTTACGTTGTCTTCTACGGATGCTTTTTTTGAAATGTTGAATTAATTTTGGGTCCGAGCTGAGCTGCAAAGGAGACGAAAAAAAAATCGCGGGTTGTTTTATTCCTGGTGGAAGTCCAGTGCGAATGAGAAAAGTTGACTTTTTTGGAACTGTAGTTGTTTGAATTTTTGTTTACTACTTTTTGAGGTTGATCATCGTTATTTAGGTTTTATTTTTTTGCGATTGCGATTTTTGGTTTTTTCTGCAGTTGTTTAGGTGTGTTAAGGGCTTGTTTGGGTTTGTTCGGACTATTTGCTTACGTGCGGTCGCGTTTCTTTTCTTTTTCGATCTTTTCATTTGGGCTTTATTTGTGTTTGTATGGGTCTAGTTTGTGTTTATTCTTTGTTTGGGTTTATTTGGGTTTGCACTCTTGATTGTTTTTCTTTGTTTGGGTTGTTTTTCCGTGTTTGGATTTATTTAGGTCTACGTGTTCGGCTTTCTTTGTTTCTTTTGGCACGTTTGTGTTTGTTTGGGATTGTTTATACGCTTTTTCGCTCGTTCATCCGGGTATGTTTGGGTTTGCTAGCTCGGCTTCTTTTCTTTGTATAGGTTTGTTCGGGCCTGTTTTGTCAGTTGTGCTGCTTCGTTCGGCCTGATTGTTTCGCTTTGTTCGGGTCGTTACGATCTACTCGTTATTCTTTGTTCCAACAATTCCCGTCCGCAAATCTCAAATATTTTCACCCCGTTTGGCTCGCGCATTCGCTTGTGTTTCTTTTGCGCCTACTTGTTCGGCTTTCTTTGTTTTCTTTGACTCGTTTGGGTTTGTTTGTTCGTTGTTTTTGCTCGTTTATCTAGATTTGTTTGCGTTTTCTCGCTCAATTTTTTTTCTATCTTTGGGCTTTGTTTGGATCTGCATTTTCGGTTGCTACTTTCGGCCTGATTGTTTCATCTAAGTAGTTCGGGTTCTTACAATGTACTCGTTATTAGCCTTGTTTGGCTTGCGCATTAGTTTGTTCGCTTGTGCCTTTTTTCGTTCCTGCTCGAAGTTCGCGCGGCCCCACTTCTTCGAATGGGCTCGTGTCCTGCTGTGCTCGTCGGCCGCCGTCGAAGGATTTTTGCGAGGGGAACGCTTTGGGGGTCGCCGATGTGGGTACGCATATTACACGCCCGCGCGGCCTCGGGCCAATTTTGTTATTAATAAACGAGGCGCTAACGTTCAGCATCGTCACACACACGCACACACGCACACACACGCACACACACACACACACACACACACACACACACACGCACACACACACACACACACACACACACACACACACACACACACACACACACACACACACACACACACACACACACACACACACACACACACACACACACACACACACACACACACACACACACACACACACACACACACACACACACACACACACACACACACACACACACACACACACACACACACACACACACACACACACACACACACACACACACACACACACACACACACACACACACACACACACACACACACACACACACACACACACACACACACACACACACACACACACCCTACACTGACGCACGCATCCGTACACGCCGGAACGAGGCGCTAACGTTCAGCATCGTCTCACACACACACACACACACACACACACACACACACACACACACACACACACACACACACACACACACACACACACACACACACACACACACACACACACACACACACACACACACACACACACACACACACTGCGCGCGCACACACACGCACGCGCGCGCACACACACGCACACACACACACACACACACACACACACACGCACGCGCACGCGCACACACACACACACACACACACACACACACACACACACACACACACACACACACACACACACACACACACACACACACACACACACACACACACACACATACACACCCTACACTGACGCACGCAACCGTACACGCTGAGCGTGCTGTGCTTGCCGCCGTCAGTAGGCTCTGTGGGCCGATATTAGCACGCGACCTCGAAGATCCCTGTACGGGGTCTGCTCTCGAGCTCGGCACTCTTGCGCCCTGGCACAAGTAGTTGCCGCACCACCACCGACAAGCACCTACACACGGATAACCAAGCGGCGGTTTCAGGCCTCGCGAAGCAAGCGAGTGTGTACACGCGAATGGAATGGGCCTATCGATTTTGCATTTACCCGGGTAAATATCCGTGAAGCGTGATAGAGTTACACGTGGGATAGTGTTGCACGTACACAGGGTGGAGAGTACGGTCAACGCCGCGGTGGTGCTGCTCTTGCCACTGATCCTCTCGGTTTCTCCTATATACCGGGCGTCTCGGTTCAAGTGTCACAGGCTCTTATCGCAGGAAGTATCGATTACAATGAAACATGTTGCAAATAAAAGTTGTCTCGATCGACAAGGAGAACAAGATGGCAATCTCAATTTGTGCTTTGGACCGCCAAACTGCTGCTACGGTCAGCTTCGAAACTTTGAATTTGTAGCCTTATTTCTCATTGTATATTCTCGTAGCTTAGCGCGAGAGCTTTGCAAAAAGTTACAATACCGCCGCTGTCAGTGTTAAGGGGCTGCATAATTGGGAAAAATCATTTTTTTTGGGAAATGATCGTGGAAAAGAAATCCATTCTTTTAACACAAAAATTCATATGTTGAGAGTTTTTTGGAAAAAATTACCAAAAAAATACGGTGAAACAACGAAAACATGACCGCGGGTTGATGATGACATTTTATTCGAGACGTTTGGTGGTGGACACTCTCCTGCTTGAACGGTTCAACTGAAATCTACAAACCAAATGGGTCATTCAAGTTAATAATAAATAAGAGTCGTAGACGATTGTCAATTTTCAAAAAAAAATTATTTTAACGAAGTGGTGACGAACTGAAGCTCGAGCATGCAAAATCTATTTGAAAAACTCGTCTTTGCGTAAGGATTAACACTGAAGATGGGTTTCAAACAATAAGATCCTCCTTTGAGGATCCCCCCCAATAAGAACTACCTTTAAGGATGTTGAGTCCCAAATCGCAAATGATCATAAAATTCTGAAAATTTGGTATGTTTTTGCATGAAGTATTTCAGAGGTCGTGTAAAAATTTCACGACAATTAGGAAGCTCGTTATTGAACAATTAACATTCACAAATTAAATGTTGTTTTATGGAAACTGATGTAACTTTGCAATAAGTTTTTTTTTTGACCTCTCAATTTTATAATATCTACAATATACTGAACGCAATGGAAACAAAACGAAGTTTATTGATAAATTTTTTTTAATTTCTTTTAAAAATTGTTCTTAACAAAATGTTAATTTTTTAATAATGAGCTTCCTAATCATCGTAAAATTTTAACACGACCTCTTAAATACTTCATACAAAAACATACCAAATTTTCAGAATTTTCTTATCATTTTTTATTTCAACCCTTAAGGAGGTTGAAGTAATGGTAATAGAATTCTGAAAATTTGGTATGTTTTACATGAAGTATTCAGGAGGTCGTGTAAAAATTTCATGACGATTAAGAAGCTATTTATTGAACAATTAACATTAACATATTTCATAGGGACTCAACATCCTTAAGTGTTTCTCATCGCATCTCCTGTAAAAGTGGAAACAATCCATCATGTGGTTCTCGAGATATCACGTGCACCGACTTTGAAAACAGTATCGCCTGCCGGCGGCCATGTTTTTGTTGTTTTTCTGTATTTTTCGGTGGTGTTTTTTCAACGCCCTTGATACACATTCCTTTTTGTTACCAAAAATGGCGTTTCTTTTTCACCAACCTTTTTCCAGAAAAATATTCGAAATTCGGACGTTTTTTTCGGGACTCTTGGTGCTCCTTAATTCTGTGTACCGGCGGTATTGTAACTTTCGAGTGCCTCGTAACTGTTATAGAATACTTATCAGCGTTTTGAAGTGGGAAATTCCCATGTTGACGTTCACACGACCTTGATGGTTCTACTTAGACCCTAATTTACATTGCCATCTTTTTGGCCTATCCAAACGAGACAACTTTTATTTAAAACATTTTGTTGTGATCCGTACTTTCGGAGGTCCAAGCTTGTAACTAGTTATCTGAGACACCCTGTGTATATATATATATATATATATATATATATATATATGTGTATGTATGGATGTATGTATGTATATACACACATATACACACACATGTGTGTAAGTGTGTGTACCGTAACCACCACACGGTCAACCCTTTGCCTTGCTTCTTCCACGTCAGACCCCTCAGCCCCCTCCGCCTTCTCCTGATCACGCCGCCCGGGTGCCCCCGCCTCACGTCGCGTCACACCACACGCGAATCGCCGTTTAAATAACCTGATCGGGGACTCGATTAGATTTTACAAACGAATTGTCACACCGTTACGTTTCAACGATGCACATGAAACGCATTCGCCCTTGTGTCAAGTGACTCAACTTTTTGGAGCTATGATTTCGAGAGAGATTTCTCGGTTTTTTGTTTTGCTTTGAATATCTATGTTTTTTGTTTGGGTTCGTATGGATTTGGAATGTGGTGCAAATGAATTGAATTTTGGATTGTTTGAGTTTGGAGTCGGTGAAACTCGGTTTGGATTCGTTTGGTTTTGTTTAGGTTTTATGTGGATTGGTTTGTATTCAGATTTTATTTGATTGATTTTGATTCGATACGGTTCGAATGGAGTTTCTTTTCTCTCGGCGGTCAAATTAATGCGGATGTTTTTTTTCATTTTTGTTGGACGACTTTCGTCGTTTTCGTGCTCCAATTGTTTTGGGCGCGTTTCGATTCAACGTCCATATAATTTTATTTTATTTGTTGTGGTTTTTTTTACATTTGATCGATAGCTGCAATTTTTCGTCGATTTGTTTGTACTGGGGGACTCTGCTCGTTCTATAATATGCGAGTTTTTTTTTCATTTGGTTAAATGTTTTTCGACGCTTTATTCTGTGTCCGCAAAATTATCCTGCTCCAATTTCATTTTTCTGTTTTTTTTCACGCATTTTTATTTCATGCTTTGGAATTTTCGATTCTCCAAATGACACGGCGTTCGGGAGATATCGTGCAATGGTCGTGGCAAGGAGGCTGAAGAACACGAGAACGATGTTTGATTCGGAATGAAAACTCCCAGGGGATTGCGGGGAGCGAATTGGCAACAACGAGTATGAGACACAGGTAGGAAACAATGGTTCGACAAAGGACGAAGATGACAATGACGCGCAAGTCCAGCGAATAGATGAGCCTGGCGATTTCCGTCATTGTTACAGCGAAAGGGAAGCTTGCGTGATGCACCCATCTTATGAAATAGACGAAGAAAGAAATGAATTGAATTTAAAATATCCAAAATCTGTAAATTACCTGTAAAATGCTTTTAGAATCTTAAAAATTTTAAAAATGTGTTCCGAAAATCTTATAAAAAATATCATTTTCTTAATTGTTCAATAAATGATGTGAACTAAATTGAAAAATTGCTACTCGAACCTACAAATGGTATAGTAAATTAATAAAATTGAACTTGGAAAATTGACAACGAAATAAGTAAAACTTCAAAACAAAGCAGCAAACACGGAAAACCAACAAGGAAAAATGCATAAAGTCGAAAGTCACAAGAAATTGTTGGCTTTAAGGGGTTATATACAGTTAAAATTTTCGAAAAATCGATTTTTTTTCTTTCTTTCGTAATGCACATATATTTAAGTACACACGCAGAAAATTTCTTGTCAATCCGGCGAATATTCTCGAAGTTACACGCACATTTGTAATGACGTGTCAGGATATATGTAAAGTGCTTTTGAAACTGTAAATGCGTTTTTTTTCAAAACTGTGTTTTTAAAGTCGGTGAGCAAGATTTTTCGGAAACGGCTGAACCGTTCAGTCTCACATTTTAACACAATCTTTTCAAGCATATTTTTCAGTAATTAATCGAAGGTTTTTTCTCACCGATAAATATTTTCCATTTATAAACAATTCGAGACCTAAATTTTTGACAAAATTTGTTTTTTTTTATAAACCGCCATTTGGCGAAGAATTATTATTTTGCTTATTCCTTCGATCAATTACAAGATAATGCATTATATTAACGAAATATTTTTGGTTCTTTCATTTTAGATGATCCAGTCCAGAGATATCGTGCTCACCGCAAAACGCCTTTTTTTAGAGGTGCTCCCGGAGATCAACTATAGCACCTTTCAAAATAATTATTTTTTCAAATAAAAAATGTTAAAATGCAGTTAAAAGTTACCATAATATGTGTACAAATTTTTACGTTAAGGGGTTACCCCCACTTGCAATTTTGAAAAAATCGATTTATTTTATTGCATTTTTTTGAAGATAAGTATCTGAGAATATGTCCCGAAAATTTCAAGTCGATCCGAACAAAATTGACTGAGATATGAGCGTTGAAAGAGAAGAATCCGTGAATTGAAGAACTGAAATTGAAACTTTAAACGCGTTTTTCTGTAAATGGCTTTTCTGAAGTCGGTGACCAAGATTACTCGAACACTAATGAACCGATCTTCTTGAAATTTTGCAGGCTTATTTAATACATAAAAATGTAGTCTTTAATCGTTCGATTTTTTTTTCGAAAAAAATGGCCGTTTTATAACCAAAAAACGGCCGTTTTTTTCGTTAAAATCGAACCATTAACTTTGACTGTCCGCCATTTTGTGAAAAATGAATATTTTTTAAAATCCTTCGATCAAAAACTAGTTTATACTTATATTTGACTAAATCCATCCGCATTTTTTTTCAGATGATCCACTTCGCCGCAATGTTGGTCACCGCAAACCGTGTATATAAAAACATTATTTCATTGACGGCCATTTGCCACTAAACAATGTTATATTTTTCAATAAAAAAATTACTGAAAGTTCTTCAAGATGTGTTCTTTAAGATGATATATTGATCGATTAAAAAAGTTTTGTAGTTTTCTTTAAAAAAATTCATGAAAAAGGCCTTTTTTTGCGCTACAAGTGGGGGTAACGCCTTAATAGATTCAAAGGTCTACTCAAGAGAAATTCTTGAAAAATCGACCTTTTTGGGCCTCCTGGTTGTATACAACCCCTCAATGTACAAATGTGCTTCAATTAAAGCAAACGAAATGTCATTTGCTTCGACACAATATAGCAGCCTATTTCTAAGCCGTACAGAAATAAAACCAAACAAACCTATTTGTTGAAAAAATGCCATGGATGAACAAAATGATAATGAAATGATAAAAATAAAAACGAATAAAGTAATAAAGTTACACCTAAAAAATTGGTTTTAATAAACACCCCGCTAGAATCGAAATCAAATACTAACATAAGAAACAAATGAATAAATCAAAGTGAAACGGAATGAGTTGAAACAGATTACATTATTGAAAACACGAAGAGCTAGCTGAGAGAGAATCGAAAAAAAATACACTGGATCATTTTAAAAATCAACGCAAACGAATCCAAATAGAAATTCCATCGGAAATTAAAACGTACCCCGATCATAAAAGAAAGCCAAACGACGATAAAACGTTTTGAAAATTTCCAAATGAACGGCCTGGCCAATGAGGTCATCATTTTTATTGGTTTTGCGCTACCGATTATTCGCCGCTTCCCGTCGAATGCCGCGTTCATGATTGGCAAACGATTTATTTCCCATTATTGCACGATTTATCGATCACGTGCCATCATCGCGCTTCGTTAGAACGTTATTTCCGTTGGGTCACGAACCGAGGCCGATTTCATTTGGTCGACGAGGTTCAGCCGAATAAGCGGCCCAGCGAAATAGTCGAGGGAGCGGCAGAGGGCAGGGGGGGGGAGGCAATGGTTAGAGCAGCGAATAATTCGGGATAGATAATTACGAGGTTTCAATGAATTTGAAAAATGGGGAGAGGGGAGAGTGGAAAAAGCACATAGAAATTGTTACTTTTTTTTCACCCTCTTACCAAGTGGCAGGGACGAGCAAAGTGGCCTCGCTGGTTTAGGTTTGTTTGACGAGGCAGATGCGTGGCCCGTGACCCGTGGCACAAACCTGTTGTGCAAACACCCAGAAATCGATGCCCTCCCTGCATGATATTTCACCCTGAATCGCTCGCACGGGGGTGGCGATAAAAATCTAAAAAAAAATTCCTTCCTCGGACGTTCCTCCCGTGAAATATTAAAGGGCTCGCCACATCCACATTCCTGTACTTTATTAATGAAAAACAAAATATCACACTCTCATTTCGACGAAAAACATGGATGGAAAAGCTCTTGTTTGACACGCCTGCTTATTCATTTTTCCTCGCAAATTGAGGACGTGAAAAAATCGTAACTGAGTACATGCGATCCACACAACTGCAGCGGAGTTCAAAAAAATGTGCAGCCTCCTCGGCCTGTTGCACGAATAATTGAGGCCCTCGCAAAATCCAAGACTGCATTGCAATTTTTTTCACTCCCACTCTTTTTCCACTGCTCTATTGAATTTTTCCCCGTGATTTGAGGGCGTTAAAAAAATCGCAAGTGGGTGCATCCGGACGGCGCAACTGCAGCAGAGTGTAAAAAATTTCGCAGGCTCCTCGGCCTGTTACACGAATAATTGACGGCCTCGCAAAATCGAAGACTGAATTGCCATATTTTAACTTCCACTCTTTCTCCACACACCCGTTAATTGATTTTTCCCCGCGATTTGAGAACGTTAAAAAAAATCGAACGTGGGTATATCCGATCTGTGCAACTGCAGCAGAGGGTGGAAAAATTCACAGGCTCCTCGGCCCGTTACACGAATAATTGAGGGCCTCGCAAAATCGAAGACCCTAAATTACCATTTTTCGCCCGCAACTCCCACGCTCTCTTACTTCCGTCCCCTTCTTTTCTCCCTGTATATTTCGCCGATCGAAATATCTTACCAATGGCAGGACCATCTCGAAGATACGGCTTATCACGTGCGGCGACGAGATATATTCTCCCTTGACAATGTACAGCCTCGTGAATACGAATGAGAACTGGAGAGCGAGGAAGAAAAGGGAAACACAAAAATTAAGAGGGGTGACCGAATCGAGGGTTCCGAATTATTGAGTGGTAATCTACAAGACGAGTGGCATGGGGTGCGAGTATTCAAGAATTGATAGCAGCGAATATATTAGAGTAACAAAAAAGTCGATAAAAAAACATTCATTTTTCTTCTCATTGTATTTATTTATGGAAATCCTGCTTTTTCGCATCTTTTCTGGTTTTTAAGTTAATTCCAATTAATTTTTAATTTTCCATACGCTCCGCATAATTTTATGTACTAAATCAATCAAACGTGATTTTTCGGGACCGACAATAGACGTGAATGTGCCAGAGTGGGAAAGCAAAAAAATGTTGAAGAAAAAATTGAAACAAAAATCTCGTCGCAATGGTAAGAAGAGGAGATAAAAGCGTACGATATTCGGTTGGAATTTAGTCTCGAGGAGATCGAGGTTTCGTGAGTGCTGCATCGCTTCGCGCGGCGCAATTCACAGACGTCGCGGCGCCCGAGCGTGTCCCAACGACGCCCAAAACCGCGAGGGAGACCTTGGCAACTATTCACCATTGCCAAAAGCGTTTTGGCTCTTGGCTATATAGTCAATGCTTAAACGACTGCTGAAACCGTGCCTCCCTTTTTACTCATTTTTTTCATCCCTCTCTTGGCACTCTCGTATTCGTCTTCCACCCCCCCCCCCCCCCACTTATCCTTGAGGACGTTTCTTAACTTCCCCGGGTGCACATACGGTTCTCCCGCCAGAATGTTTGTTATGTAAATATCAATGGGATTCGGGGTGTGCACGTGGACTGGAAAAGTCAGAATTCGTGAGTTCGTGGGTGTGTATTTACTTTCGCCAAACCCTTTGGAGTTGATCCGAGGATTTGCGCTTCCACGAAATTTTACTTCTTTTCGTTGAATTTTTCACGAATATTTCTGACGTCTGTCGTCCTTTTGGGAGTTTTTGTATTTTTTCTTCGCATTTGACGATAAAAATATCTGAAATTTTCGAAATTTTTCCATACGGAGGTCTACAATTTTGTGTTTATTTTTACACGATTCGTCGCCATTTTTTGTCGCCATTCGCCAGCCTTTGGAATTCGCAATTGACCAAAAAGACCGGCTGAGATTCTTGAATGGTTGGAATATTGATTTTTTCAAATAATCCCCGACATTTTTTCATTCAATACTCCACGTCATTATTGCGTTGCTCGTATTTGATGTCTGATTTTTTATCATCTACGAAACATAAAAATCATCGCAGAAGTTTTCCAAATTTCCATATTCCGATGTGTGTATTTTTTTTAAATTCGATGCCACTCAGCATCCCCTGGATAATTCTCTTTTGAAACTCCGTCTTTTCGCATGTTCCCGAAAAGTTTAAATTATCAGCGACTATTTTCTCAAGGTACGGTATTATTCTCGTTGAGTGAGCAAAATAAGGGTTCAGTCGTTGCGGAAATATATATACGTGCATGCATACTTAAAAAAACAGCGTTGAGTATGTTACTTCCTTTTGCTGGGATTATTAAATAAAAATTTAATGGATCAAATGGAAATATTTAAACATTTCAATTTATTATATGAAATTCTATTATGATATTAAAATATAGTATTAAAAACTATATAATATTTCAATTGAAATATATATGCACTACCGGTCAAAAATGTTTCGGATACTCCGGATAATTGCAAAACTTTCGATCACTGGAAAATTGCCAAATGATGTGAGAATCATATAATTCATTTCATTTATTATTTTACGAAGATGCTTCGAAGTAGAAAGTTTTGCAATATCTGAAGTGTCCGAAAACTTTTGACCGGTAGCGTGTATATATACAGGGTGTCCCGATGTGAACGGATAATACTGCAGCTGTTGATAGGTCAGTTCATGTCCTACTATATGCTGGAATTTCAGTTTAGTAAAAGTCTCACGGTTTTCGAGATTTTGGGCTTTATGTAATTTTTTTCATAATCATCGGCTATTGATTTTTCGCGGTATATATACTTATATAAAATTATGTTTGCAAAGTTGCAATAGTATGGTGAGTTAGCAAAATGCTAACTGATGATTTAAACTTTTACGGAACGCACATGTATATATATATATATACGCACATACACTGCACATATAAAGTGGCGAAGGTCAATGTTCTCGAGAAAAGTTAAACGGAGCTCTTCACGATCCTTCCCAGCGTTCACGTCGGACATCCTGTCTGAGAAGGGTCGATTGCAGTTAGGATAACAAGCAATATAATCTCCGGGGTCCGTCCGTCGAGGTTGGTTGTCCGTTTCGTGTTAAGAGATCGTTGCGCGCTCCCGGGATCTCTCGTCTCAGAAAACGTCCAACCCCACAAGTATCGCGAGGCATTACTCCCTTAATCCGGGTAGTCCCATCACCCAGAATGATCCGTTCTCCGTTAAGTACCTCATGCTCTCACATCCCATTGTACGCTAGTTTTTTTTCTTCTTTCATTGTTTTTCTTGCCGACCGATACATCAACAACAAAAATTGTAGCCCTACATTCGTTCCAAGAAAAGTGTCAAAAAACAGCCCTTGAGATGCAAGGGATGAATTTCCCCAAAAAATTGATTTTTCGATTTAGTTATCTTCTCAATATTGATGCCGCTACCGCGTCACTGTTTGCACAAAACTGTTTTGATCTGCGAGGGTTGTTTCGTTTGCGGAAGGGAGGGTTCGAAAGAGCCGAGACCGAGGGTCGTGACATTCACAAATTTGTTTACCGCAGAAGCACTCTTGGCCGATTATAAGACTGGCTCCTGACGACAATCGTCTATGAGAGACAATGGAAAAACTTCGAGGCCCTTCGAACTGCCCGAATGACGTCACAGGATTGTAAACGGAAAAGTGGCACTTCCGGTTTGGGTTACTGTGTCCGGTCACTCCACCAGCCCGAGCTGCCCGTGGTTTTGATTCTCTTCGGGATCCCTACGAGGGACGAACTTGGTCGTCACATGACCAAAGTGGATTCCTTTGTGAACTGAGAAAAATAAGGTTCCATGAATTTTGACAGGTGATGACCTTCGCGAAGAAAGAAAAAAGCGAGGCACTAAAATATCTTTAACGAACCAACGCCGAACAAACCCGAAGGGCATTCTAATGATTCGAAAGCCTAAAGAAATCAAAACCTACGGCCAAACGAACCACGACTTGGACCTTAACCCAAACCTCAACCTAAACACTTTTTAAGCTCTATCGTTTGTTTGGGTTTTTTTGTTTAGTCGAAGAAACAAAACCCGAAAGCCAAATAAACCAAAACGACATCCTAACGACCCGTAAAACTAACGAAATTCCTAGCTACGCCCAAATAAATGTCAACTCAAACCTTAACCTGACTTTTCAAGCCAAATCGTTTGTTTGGGTTTTTATCGTTGGCCCGAGCAAACCTAAACAAACCTGAACTCACACGAACTCATCACCTCAAACCTAAAATCGAACACTTTTGAAGTTCAATCGTTTGGTCATTGCCAACTTGATACATCTCCTCTGACAGGTCCGATGACAATTTATATTTGTCAAGGGGGGAAATCACCGGCGCAGCACATCAAGCACGTTCCTGGATTGTTCTTGCAGTAGGGGCAGATAGGGCCGACGTTTCAATCTCGGGGTCTGTCAGGATTCTGTCAGGAGTCTCCGCAGGGCTTGAATAAAAATTCCTCGCACTATTTCAATCGATACTCATTTATTTTGCGCGTGCTTATCTACAAAATTATTTATTTTGCCGATATGTGACTTAAAGTGGTGCGATACGGTACGGTTAAAGATTCCAACTAAGGTGGAAGGCAACGCAGAATCGATCCAATCTCTCACCGTCTTCCACTTTCACGTTCGGGTGAACTGAAGTCTGGAGACCGTTCTCGAGAGTGACTTTGACTTGATTTGCTCAACCCTCTTTTGCTATCGAACTCATTATCAAGCTAGATGCACCGGAAATCGCCAACGCTTCGTCGGATTCGTCGATAGTCACCTATCAGGTCTTCATCGGCTGGAGGGTGAGAGTACTTGTTCCCGTGGGACGGCCAACGTTGCGTAGAAATTTCTGAATCGAGTCCCCGAAGACTTCGGAGTGGAGGGCGTGTCCTTTGGTGAGAACGGAGTGGCTCGTCGTAGTCTTCACCCTCCCAGTTAGTGGCTTATCAACGCTAGTTTGCGATACCGCAGCAGGCCGATGAATGTCTCCACGCAGCCTGCGAAGACGATGCTCCCTAACGTCGCTCGAGATAAACTCCTATCTCCCCCCTTTCACTGTGAAAACCTTTTACCCTTTCTTGGATCCTTCTTTGGCTCGGAGACTGATGGTTGAAAGCAAACCGAACGACTTTCCCTTGCTGAGTGTGAATTAGGGATGCCGAAAGCCAAAGAAGAAGCCAATGACCATCAATTTACGAGACACCCGAAGCCACCATCGGGGGTCAAGAGCATCTTGCATCTGTTGAGGATCCTTGATCATTGATGGATTCGACTCGTGGCAATCGATTCCGCAATCCCGGTGCTTCGGGACCTGCATCTGAAGACCCGAGTATTTGATGGAGGGGTCTATTTGGTGATGTCAGATGAGTGTCCATTGGCGATTTCCAGCTATAACATCATGGGCCAGTGGATCCTGTGACAGAGTCTCAAACATCAACCTGGACTGGACCAAACTCCAATATCGCACCGACAGCTGCATTGCGGTCAAAGCGATCACCCCCATTCGATTCGTTGGAGTTGGCAGAAAACGAAAGACATGAACATTTTAGTGAAAAAAATCTGCAGGGAATCGAACCTTACGCAGCGCGTCATCTTTCTGCCTCACAGGTCTACGTCCATCATCCGATCCGAGGATCCAAGCTCTTGCGTCCAAACTCTCGATCATGGCCTTCCTGCTATTTCCATCAATCTTGTCTCTTGGATTCCGCCTGGTTGGCTTTTTTTTCAAAGCTCCAGTCCGTTTAACCGGTAATTTCTTGGGCGGCCGATGTGTCCAGCTAAAGACAGCGATCTCGATGATCAGGCATAACCCGGATATTCCGTATCCCATCAAGAGCAACAAAAAGCCAGGAACAAGTGCCAAAAGAGTCAAAGTAGTTTCATCCTCATTCTCGAGACTATTGTAATAACCATTTTGCTCGCGGGAAATCGTCTTCCCCCAATATCCGATGATCCCACCCTCAACGAGGTTGGAAATTTTTCTGTCAAGATCGCTGAGGTAGGGCATCCCACGCCAGACAGCGAAACTCAGTGGATAACTGGCGAGGGCTTCCCTCATTCGATGAACGTGTTTTCCCTGGAAGCTCGGGGTCATCGAGGAGATGTTCATCCTGACGGCCAATGCAAACGTTGTGTTTTTCGCCTCGATCAAGTCGTCGAAGATCTTGCCATAGTCATCGCGCTCGAATAGGTGGAATCTGTCTTTGATCGCGTCATTGACGTCACCCGAATCAAGATCATCCTCGATGTCATCACGAGACCTGGATGCGTCAGTTCCCTCGAAGAGTTTCTCTATTTCGGCAGGACCACCAATTCCGTAGCTCGAATCCGCCAGTTCCTTGAGCGTCTCGATTTGAATGTCCGAACTGGCCATCAGCTGACCCGCCAACGAGGCTAGATAGAACTGGGTAAGCACGTAGCCGAATATCACCCAGGAGATGAAACGTATCCTGGAGGAAAGAACGGTTGGTTGACGGGGCCAGGCGACCCCGATCACCAGAGACAACATCTCCAGAAATGCCACGTTTCTGGTAACGACGAATTGAACGCAAGAGGCGAACACGAGGAGTCCCAGCACGGCGAACCAAACTTCCGGATCAAGGGGTGCGACCAGTCCTCGAAGGGATACGTTGGGGCGAATCGGTATCAACCAGATGAACTGCACCATCTCGTAAGGCAGCGTGTACTCGGTTTCGTTTTCGGGCGCCCAGACAAGACCACCCAACACCATATCAATGAGTTCGGCATTCTTACCCCACAGTGCATTGTTCACCTGGCTCGTCGTCGTCTCACTCTCGGACCAAGCAATCTCTTTGGCGGCGATCACAAAGTCCATCGCGGACGCCAGGTGATTTAGGATCAAACCCTCAAAACCGGCAAGCCTGGAGCTGAGGGTCTCGTTGGCAGTCGTTGTAGCGTTATTATCAGGCGGACCAGACTGGACGGTAGCGGAAACGTCAATGTCGCTATTATCAGTTGATTGGAAGCCTTCTTCAGTCGCTTCGGACTCATCCTTGACATTCGTCACGTAGGGCTCATACTTGAAGTAGACGATGTTAACGATGGAACGGTTCATCTTCAAGGGTGTGTACACCTCGCCGACAGCCTCCCACTTGGAAACGCTCCAAGCAGAATCCTCGTCGCACTCGGCCACCAAGACAGGCCTTGAGGGTTCCGTGCTGACGTGGGCCTTGAACGACAGGCTTCGGGCGATGAGTACCTCATGGCCAACGACACCCAGAAAGGCGACGCTGGCTATTCTACGTTCCCACAATAATTGCGCCAGCTGGTCGCATTCCTCCAGGAAGCTGACATCGTCTGCAAAAAGTGGTATCAGAACAACGAGATACTTGCAGTCGCGACCGCAAAGATCCACCAGCTCGAATCTCGTGGTTGACAGCTCCTGCGAGTCCTCCAAGATAAGCAAGCCACTGCGGGTATTGGCGTGATCGCCGGTGGTATCGATATGGCCCCGATACACGTAGGTCGATCTTATCGTCTGTAGAGCGGACAAATAAATCTGCGATATGTCCAAGTAATCGCAAGAGTTCTCCGGCAACAACACGGGGATCCTCGATGGTTGAAGGTCCAAGTAGGTCTCAACGAAGGACAACAGACACGGAGTCATCCTTTCGATCTGACGCAGCTTCTTGTACTCACGAACCTCCGAAACTATTAGGTCTCCGTAACCGCCTGTGTACTTCTCTAACTCGGACGGCACCATGATCGCCAGCGGACACTTCACATTGACCAAAAATACGATCGCCAAGGTGACGGATACCTTCACGAACGAAGGCAGCTGGTCCATCATCCCAACAGCAATTCTCCAGCAATCACCAGCTGTTCTTGGGCAATCCAGACGCCTCTTGACACTTTCTCCGTGAAGTCGAAGCTGTCCAACCGCCCGACCAATCGTCACTGGAAGCACGTTACACGTGTCGCCTTCTCGATACCGATCTTTCGTGACTGAAAGGTCTCTCGCGTTTTTTTCCATCCTCCATCGAACGATAAGACGGTTATCGCGCTCCCCGGCAAGTGGTACCGAACACGTCACGGACACCCGTGAACATGCATCGAGTACCGCCCACACGAGGCAAATAGAGTTAGTCACATTTTGCACCGACTGCAGGAAATCGTTGGATTCCGGTGACAGTCGGTGAATGATTCCAATGCCATCTGCGACAGCGATTACCAAATTATCTCTCCACCGTTCGGGACTGGATTCTTGCTGGATCGTTTATCCTACTTGGCCGGAAGATTCTGGCAACATTTATAAGGATTCCTGCAGCTGGTTGCTAGAACTTCCGAGCAACGTTGCATGCAGACCACCACTTCGGAAATATTTCTGAAAATTGTTATTAACCCCGTGGCGATTGACGGCACCAAATTGGTGTTGGTTCTTGAGTTTCAAGGATTTCCTCCTCAAACAAACTTCATCAGCTCGGCCTCGGCCCTCGGTCATTGAAAATTCCTGCTCTACTTGCATATACCTGCAACGTTTCATGGAAAATTCAACTAACGTTTCTGCATTACCATTCCTGAAGTAATACTCGAAATGATTATTAACGGAACACCGATAAACGTCGTCAATTTGGTCTTGGTACTCGTGCTCTAAGGACTTTGTCCTCCATGGAAAAAAAACGTCCCACTTCTAATTTTCTCGAACTTCCCGTTTTCCCGGTTTTTTCTGAACCCCCTAATTGGACAACCCTTCAGTTCCGAGATTTCCCACTAGCGTTCCCTCGGCTCTGGTTAAGGGGTTTACTTGTTTCAATGATTTCCCTCTTTTTTCTCCTTTCTCTCCTTCTTTTCGCTCTCTCGGTCGGCTAACGGCGGAATCATCGACCCAAGTGCCTTCGAAATGGGACAAGTATAGCCGCACGTCGAACCTCGAGGCTTATCCTCGTCGCGTGCGACCTGCGTCAGCATTATCGTAATTCAGCTATGCAAATATTTGATCCCCGGACCTTATGCGTGCCCGTGTATCATATATGAATAACCCTGCTGCCGTATAAGTACGGCGCATTAAAAAAAGAGCATGACATTAGACAAAATGAAGGACTGGGGTGGAAAAATGGTGATGCCATAAAAATGCTCGTGCATGCTAAAGTATGATATTATTTGATCATTACTATAGTAATAGTACTGTTAGACTATTGTATTCTTGCCAATAGTAGATTGAGAATATGAATGAATATTATATATATATATATATATATATATATATATATATATATATATATATATATATATATATATATATATATATATATATATATTATTATACATATATATACATATATATATATATATATATACATGAGCATATTAATAATTATGAATAGTGTTACTAAAATAATATTAAATAATTATCATAGTAATATTGAAATTATAGCAAATATTGTGAATATAAATAAAAATTATTTAATTATTATCGTATTATCAATGGCATGTTAATAATATTAATTAATATACTTAATATATACATGTATCTGTTAATATACTATTATTAATATTCATAGTTATTAACTGTATTATCAATACTATACAATTATTACCACAGTAATTATTCTACTAGATTATTATATTATCATCAATAGTTAAGGGGGAAAATACGTTCAGGCGAGGAAAAACTTGCTGATTTTTATGACTTTTTTTTAACGGAAAGATTTCTTCACCATTATTGCGTCTTAGGGTATGTCGTATTACTGCTTTGGGCTGTTACATGGTATTTAGGGGAAAAAAACTTCAAAAATGGCGGAAGTACGGCACGGGCTTCTAAACAGATTGCGGCGGATATTGTTAGACGGCGTGACACGTAACGTCGGCAGAGATTTTTTTTTCATTACACGCATCCGCAGCATATGAACCAAGAAAAAGTGAATAATGTTGAAAATCGATTAAATGGTACGCTTTGAAATAAAAAGATTAAATTTTCCGAAAAAAATGGATACATTTTGCAATAAAATTTTTTATTTTATTTAATTTTCAAAAACATCTAGGGCCAGGTTCTAGACTATAATTTTAGGCAGTAAAAAAACAAATTTCATCAGAATCGGTCGATTAGTTTTTCAGCTATACGTTAGGCCAGTTTTGAAAACGCAGTGTAGAAGACCGTGCTATACCACCACCATTTTCGAAAATTCATTTAAAAAATACCACGTAAAAGGTAAAAGTAGCAATAAAACATACCCTAAGTGTAGAAAATAGTGGAGAAATCTTTCCTTTAAAAAAAACACCACGATCAGCAAATATTTTCCTTTCCTAATTTCCTAATTTTCCTTGCTCCCTCCTTGATGAAGTATATTAATTATATATGTTACATTAATATTCCATAAGTAATATTACTGACTATTAAGAGTATTAATAATACTACTAATTCTAATCATATCAATAATAATAATAGTAATATAAAAATTGAAAAAAGAAGGTTATTTATAAAAATCAATGTGTAGTAATTGTAGTACTTAACGTTTATCTCCGTTCTTGCATTTGTGTTACAGAGCTTTTGCAAGAATTCTCTGCGTTTGCTGTCCGCGTAGGATGAGGAGGAGGTATCAGCCGGCATTTAGATGCAAACCCAGTCAGGTAGGAAACGCATTTGTTCTTACTTTAAAGGAAGAATATCGTCAGTGAGAAAAGTTCTACAGATTTGGTGAAAAAATATTCCCACTTTGTTTATTTATTTATCCATTCATCGATTCAATAATTTTATTAACTCAATTCAATAATTTAATTAACAATCAGTATTAACTTCCCAAAGTTATTACTTTTATTTTGTTTTCTTACTATTTATTTTTCATGATTATGCAGTTGTCTTATTTATAAGTTCTTCAATTGAATATTTGATTTGTGTATTCATATATTTATTGCTCATTTGATTTATTGATACATTTATTCGTTCAATTTTTTCTTTATTATTTTATTTGTGAATGGAACATGCCAACATATGTACTCCCCATTCCTTTATTCCTCTGGTATTGCAGGTCTCCCTCATAATAATAAAAGCACGAGTGCTCCAACCGATAAAAAAATTCTCATCCTCCGAGCTTTGTTTTTTTTCGTCTTTTTCTTGCATGGCCCGAGGGACGTTAGACTCACCCCTCGGGGGTGCTTCCGGTTTGCGTAGGATTTCCTCGTCCTTCGGATACCCATATAAAGACCAATAAATCTCTATTCGACAGTTTGTGTGGGTGACGCACATGCAAACTCGCTGATTCGAAGATTCGATTTTATGCGAGGGCTGTTCGATCACCACCCACGACGACGATAGTCACCCCCTTCTCCTCCTTCGGATGATCGTCGCCACGTTGACAATTTCCCAGCCCTCGACTTATTTTTCTCCAATAAAATGTCCTTTCGAAATGAAAGCAAAAATCACCAATTGTCGTCTTAAGATTAATGAGTTGATCATTGCAACCCTTGTGAGGAGACAGCTAGGCCGAACGGGAGAAGAGACGTTTTTTGGCACGGGAGAAAAAAAATAAAAATCATCGCTATACGGTACTTCCGTTGAATGTATACATATATTTTATCTAAGGGAACATTGTTAGGGACCCAGAGGTTATGGCATTTAAATTTCAGCAAAGCTTGGGGCGAGAAAAAAATATTTAAAAAAATGGACAATAATAAAAGCATACAAGATACAAAGATAAAAGCATACAGAAACAAGGACAATGAAAGGGAAGGCATACTTCCACCCCGTGGCGGAAAATTGTGGTGACCTCGTGCCCGGAAAGAGAGAGGGAAGCGAGAGAGGGAGAGAGAGAGAGAGAGAGAGAGAGAGAGAGAGAGAGAGAGGGTAAGAGCAGGAGAGAGAGTACGGTAAAAAATGTTTCACCACTCGCGAACCAAGCTAGATTTGTCAAAGGGAAACGAAAAATAAAAGAAAGATGACTAACGAGAGGTAAGCATTTTTTTTCTCTCTTCGGCATCTTTTCTTGTGTTTCCGGCACGTTTTGTATATCTTTTGTTAAGTTTTTTTAATACGTTGATGAGGAGTCTCGAGCAACGACACGTGAAGAATTCGGGAACGTCACCTGGCGGATATTTCGTGTAAAGGAGCTCAACAATTGAGCCCCTTACTAAAGCCCCGAGCACTGGTCGTTATAACTGATAAAACGAGAGCGGCCATTCATTCTTGTAAAGTCTCATTAGTTTCAAGCCCCAAACCCCTTTTCTATTTTACCTTCGAGAGGTCAGATAATTGTTACGAATGACTTCGAAGACGAGAGAAGTTGACAGTTGAAGGACCTCATGAAAAATAATGGCTCTTAGGTAAATATCAGACCTAGTCCGTCGTTCGAAGAACCAATGTCATCATTTTTCACAATTTCTTTCTTACGAACTATCAAGTTTCTATTTACGAAGGTTAACGGTTTTTTTTACAAAGGATTGATGTATTCGTTTACTGAGGGTGAATGTCTTGGAAAAAAGTCCCACTTTTTAAGAGTTAAAATCATTCTTACGCCAGATTCCAATGTTTTTCTTGTGAAGAATTGAGGTCATTGTTGTAGACACTTAGGTCGAATTCAGGTCCTACTTGAGAATAATTAAGATCCTTCCGATGAATAATTAAAAACACTCTCTTAAGCAATTAAGGTCTCCCTGGTAATAAAGGATTAAGGTCATCTTTGCAACGAACTAAGGTCGTTCCATCGGAGGATTGAGGACCTACTAGAGAATAATTGAGATCCTTCCCACGCGTAATTAAGAACACTCAGAAGTGATTGATATCTTCCTGGCAAGGAATTAAGTTCATCCTCATTACGAATTAAGGTCTTCCTTCTAAATAAGTTAGATCTTCGTCGGCGTCTAGCGGAATTAAGGTTCTTTTTGCGAGGGATAAAGTCTACCGTGTGAAAAGATAAGATCGTCCTTGATGAAAGTTGAGGTCTTCCTCGTAAACAATTGAGGTCTTTCGGACGATGAATTGAGGCCTTCTAGCGGAGAATCAGGTGTTCCTCACTAAGCATTAAGGTCACCCCGGCGACGATTTAAGATCTCCGTTGCCAATAATTAAGGTATATCTCGACAAGCAATGAGGTCTTCCCAGCGAAGAAAGAGATTCTCTGCTAAGAAAGAGATTCTCTGCTAAGAATTGAGGTCACCCTGGCAAATAATGGAGGTCTGCCCTGCCAATAATTAAAGTCTTTCTCGTCAGAAAGACTGAGGCAGAAAGACGAATTGAGGCCTTCCTGACGAAGAATCGAGGGCGACCTCGGTAAAGAACGAAGAATGTGAAGGAAACGCGAATAAAGGTAGCACGTATCTGTGTGTTTCAGTATGTAACGGGAATGGGCACGGGCGGCCAAATGAGCAGCGTTAGCTACAGCAGCGTGAGCCAGAGCAGCGAGGGTGGCGCCGCTTACGGTACCCCAGGGGCGAATTCTCAACCTGGCGGCATGTGACGTCACGCAGGGCCCAGACAAGGGCCACGTAGGGATCGCGCGATAAGATTCCGGGACACGTGATTATAGGTCTACCGGGAAGACCTTGTTATTGTACATAGAGACCGCAAGGATGACCTTGAAGAAATTCCCTCGGAGAGAGACGACGAGGACGTGAATGCAGACGACGACGACGATGACGACGACGAGGACAAAAACGGGGAAGAGGATGGGGGAGCAGTAACAAACGATCTCGATGACGAGTCCTCGTTGACCTTGAACTTGGACGATGAAGAATTAAGAGAAATACTGGCAGACGCCGAGACCGAAAGACTCGGGTCACTCATCCTCGTAGAAAGAAGGCACTTCCGGTTGAGAATGGAAGATTTCACGTTGTTCCAAATACCGGAAGAGGAGGAGGAGGAGGAGGAGGAGCAGGAGGACGGGGTGGAGGACGGAGATGACTCGTCAGATCTCCAGGAACCCCCAACCTAATGGGTCCAAGGTCAAACGTCGCTTTACCCACCACTGTATACGAAAACGGAACCCTCTCGGGTCGTGCCCATTTTTCCCATGGTCAAATAAAATGGGTTAACCAGTTTTTTATTTATTACAATGTTCCTCTCGTTCTCTCGCTCCCCCCCTCTGTTTCTCTCTCTCCCTCGCTCAGTCGTTCCTTACAATTCCGAATCGAAATGTTCTGCATTTATAAAAAAAAAAATTTTCAACATAAATAGTGATGCTTAAACGCATTCGTGAATGAAAAATGAAGAAACAAAGAAATGTGACCATTTCAACCTGGCGGACGGTTTTTTTTTTATTAACTCATCGATCTACTCTTTCTTTCATGTAATAACAATAAATATTTTTCTCCATACTTTTTCTTCCCGTTTTATGCTAGCCCTCGTGTTATTTTTTATCGTCATCAGCCTTTTTCATCGTTTGCCAATAATTCATTTATCTTGGTCTTCCGGCATTCATTAAATTATTTTCCAATAACTATTTTTTTTAATGATTTGCGATAATTCATTTCAAAAATTATTTAGCAATAATTCATTTTTCAAATTATCCGCCAATAATTCATTTTTTAAATCATCGGACAGTAATTCTTTTTTTTTTCAATTATTCGTAAATAAATCAGGTATAATAATTCTGGGATGATTCCGAGGATTCAAAAAATATTTTATTTTCTTTTATTCTTGGAATGATTCCACTCTCTTTTGTTCACGTTTTTTTCTCAAGTGAGACAAAACGTTAATCAACTCCTTTTTTCTTCCGGAAAATCAAATCCATGAAAAGTCAATGCCACAATGTTCTCCAGGGACGAAATGATGCGCAATATTCCCTGTCTTCTCATGATTAAACGTTTTTTTTTTCTTAGTCATCGTCACGAGAAAACAAAATACTGAGATTAATATTTTTTCAGTATTCATGGGTAAAGCCTTCTACGAAGCCCCTTTGTAAAATATTTCGTCTTGACGACAATTCGCCATTGCATCTTCCTCGTGTAGATCGATTTATAAGGATGAATTATTATGGGTAAGACATTATGTATATAATAATAATTACTATTATTATGATTATTGCCGACCGCATTGATATATGAGTATTACTATGGACGGAGAGGTGATTTTATATTATTGTATTATACACCGTATTATAATACACATATAGATATAATATCAATGAATACCGTAACTTTAATGTGTGTAATGAATATGTACAGAAGACAAAGCTGAATTGATGGAACAAGCATTGGCGATTTTATACGTGTATATTAGGGTGGTAAAAAAAATCTTTTTTTTTCTTGCAGTTAAGTTAAGAGAAAGAAAGTTGTGCAAAATTTGAGGGTTCTAAACAATTTTTTAGTTACTGCTCAAGCGCCTATTCCATGTTTTTTTTCATGATTATCGGAGTATTAATTTTTTATCTCGATAGAGAAAATGTTAGTGCGTGATCCAATGTAAGGCTTGATTTAATTTTTTCTGTAACAATACACAATTTTTATTGAAGTACTTTTTTTACCATAAACAATTTGTATTTGCAGATTGAGAGGCAATATATGTAATTTGGTTGTGAACATTATATCAACCACTTGATGAACAGGGTGTTTACATCACTGAACGTCTAACAAGTATGCGTGTTTTTTTGGAGTAATATGTTGTTTTGGAGTAAGAAAACAAACGAAGAAAAAAATGAACGAAAAATCGAAAAACAATTAAAAGTCGTTTGAGCACTACCTAAAAAATGCTTAGACCTCTCAAATTTTGTATGCATTATTTTTTCATAACGTAGTAACATTTTCCGTTGAGTACCGCGAAAAAAAATCATTAATGTTTTTTTGAACCCCCTAATGTATATGAGGTATTCCACGTGAATCCGGTGGACTTTTTCCCTGACCCCCGCCAATTCGATTAATTTTTTTAAATCTGATTCCATTGACTCTAAAAGGCAACCTGATTTTTTTTACATATTCCGAAACAATCCTTAGTCAAAAAAATGTATTTTTTCCGAAAAAAACTCCCCGATTTGAAAATCTGAAAAAGATCCCAAAAATGCGTGATTATATGTAAACATTTTCAAGCCATCACCCGCAGTGGAAGTATGATTTTTACGTTAGCAGTCAAAAAGTTCTGGTATTAATTTCAATTGAAGTCGTATTCAGCACAGAAAAAATCATACTTCCGCGGGTGATAGCTTGAAAATTTTTACATATAATCACGCATTTTTGGGATTTTTTTCAGATTTTTAGATCGGGGCGTTTTTCGAAAAAAAAACATTTTTTGGTTAAGGATTGTTTCGAAAAATGTTTAAAAAAATTCAGGGTGTCTTTTAGAGTCAATGGAATTAGATAAAAAAAAACAATTTTGGACAAAAAAAGTCATTTTCATTTGCGCAATTTTTCTTTTCAATAATTTTACTTCTCGTGGCAACTGTTTGCTTTCTTTTTCTGCCTAAATTTCATTCATCTTCTCCCATCACTCTATTTACCCGAGTTATTCTTTCAGCAACAAACTAACCGGGTTCAGATTTTTTTTGCCGTTCTAGTGTTGTTAACGATTTTATATTCTTATCGCTCCTGTAAGTTTTTACGCTCAATTACTTTATTATATCGATCCTTTTATATTTTTATCGTTGTTTTTTCATGATTGAGTTCGCTTGAGTTCAAACAGAAAAATGGATTGACACGTTCGAACAATGCTAAGTTTGAAAAGTGCATGTGACTGTTTAATATTATTATTGTTAATGTTTAATGAAAAATTAGGGAAATTTTCTGCGTCGTAACTTTGCTGGAATTTGGGAGATTGAAAACGACAGAAACGAACGAAAGAATTATGAACGGTGAATATAATTTGAATTTTTGAATGCTGTAAATACATTGAATTTTGCAGGCTGAAAGTTATTTGAATTTTTCATGCATAAAACCCATTTTTAATGCTAAAAAAGAATTGAATTTTGCAGCCTAAAAATGACTCGAATTTTTTATGCTAAAAATTACTTTCAGTCTTAATGCTTAAAGTTCCTTTAATTTTTCATGCTAGAAATTACCATGACTTTTCAGCTTCATTGCCAACAGATCTTGGCAGTCTATTTTTTTGCCCTTCTCATTGAATTAAAAAGAGCAAACGTATTTTCATTTTTCGATTTGCTCTGATCGCCCTACGTCCTAAGTATCCTTCGCGTGCTGTGAAAAGTTTCATTTAGTTCAGAGTAGCACGATACATCAAAAAAATAGTCGCTTGAAGTGAACGACACTCATTTTTTTAACGCATAGGTAACAAGTGGTACTTCCGCACTTGTGCGAGTGCGAGTGCGCCGAGCAAACAGAACGAGGGCCAAAAAGCCTGCTTGCTCGCAATGTTTTGAAGCGGCTGGTACACATATTTTTCTTTTTGCTCAGCAGAGGAAATAAGAGTATCAAGGGAGTACGTGGCGATAGGAGAGACTAGCGTGCAACGCTGGGCACTCTTTTGAATTGAATTATTCCAATTGGCGAGGCTGCACTTTGCCGCGCATGTCCATTCATGCAACATTGCATAGATGACGTGTACATTCCGCATGTTTCAACAACAACACGCGCGAGTTTCTAAGGCCCAGTTTCCATCAATTCGATTACGATTTTTAGGATTTAAAACTTCATTTTATTCGAGCATGGAGACGTGAGTTCATTTGCTTTTTTTCGTTATGATATTTTCATTATTTCATGTTTTGTTATTTCATGTAATAAATGTTTTGTTATTTCATGTAATAAATTAGGGAAGCGTGGAAAAAAATCACGATCGTTACGCGGTGTAACGCGGCGACTCCACGCGACGGCTTCTTGACAAAAAAAAAATGTTTAACCCAGTATTAAGGGGGGATATTCCTTTAAACGAGAATGAGTAATTTCTCATGAATTTTTTTAAAGGTGATTAATTAATCACATCATTTTTAAACTTTGACATTATCTTATTGCAACTTTCAAATGTTAAAATAAAAAAAAATTTAACCGAAGAAAATAGCGGCGTTGTAAGGTATTTCGTTAGACGAAATTTGAAAAACTGCTCATAGCTCAAAAGTTATTGATCGATCTGGCTGAAATTTTGGGAGGTTTCTCACTATCATATTATTGGAAGGATATACCTAAAGTTTTGAGGTTATCGAGTAAATAAGTTATGTTTTTGGGCTAAAAGTTGTCGAGAAAATGGTCAAAACTATGAAAATTTGATTACAAAGCCAACTTCATTTTTAATTTGATACTTTTTTATATTTTTATAGGTACATCCTTTCAATTTCAGCCAGATTAATCGATAACTATTTGAGCTATAAAATGAGCAGTTTTTTTTATAAGACGCCTTAAGGAATACTTTATAACGCCGTCATTTTGTTTTGTTTAAAATAGAAAAAAATTAACTCTTAAAAGTTGTGATAAGATAATGTCAAAATTCAAAAACGATGCGATTATTTTATCACCTTAAAAAAATCATGAAAAATGACATATTTTCGAGCGTCTAGAGGGCTTTTCCTCCTTAACGTAACAATCATTCAATTTTTAGTTCTTTCACAATTTATGGAATTTCATGGAAATCTAAAGTTTCCTCGCGTTTATTGGGTCAAAATGTCACGATGTGTGCTCGCGGTAATTTATTCCAAATACATATGAGACTTTGCTTTTTTTCCTGTTTTCGAACGCAGTGAATATACGCAAACAAAATCCGAACTTTCAGTCACTAGATCAAAGCTCTCTCTTTCCCTCTGTCTCTCTTTCTGTCCTTCTCTCGCTGAGAAAACACGACGGCGGTAAATACTCAATTTATTTGTCGAATTTTCCCACGTCACACAACCCAAATTAACGTCCCCCTTTTAATCGCAAATTTTCGCAATGCGCTGCCTCCGATTGCAACAATCAAAAAACGGTTAAAAAAAGGAGAAAAAAAAGAGAACAAATTGTCTCGGTGCGCATAGCAGAGCTGCTGTTTTTCCTTCTCCCTTCGTATTCCTGCGGTGCGGCTTTATTTGTTTGTTTGCCGTCCGCGCCTCGTCACGCGCAATAATGAAAAAGCAAACTGGCCGATGTGAATGTGTACAGTTGCAATGAACATCGTAACCCGGCGCGCAGCAATATATATATACATATATGGGACTCAATTTAAAAAAGTTAGAGCGAGAATGATACGTCGATGTTTTAATTGTGATGGATGCAATAGCCATATTTATCATATCATTTAATGAAATTGCATCCAATTTAAATATGCAACGTGCTTCCTCATACAATTTAATGTGTGTGTGTGTGTGTGTATATTTTTTTTTCCCTCAGTTCCAACGTATGCTTCTGCGGGTTTTTACGTATTACCCATTCCCAATTCAACACCTTCATAATCACTGCCTAAATATGCTTCGCTAACCTAACCTAACCTTCCGTTTCATCCACATTCGTCTAAAGCTACTCTATATCGTTTTTGTGGAGGGTACGGGGAAACTGTGGAAAACCCGCATCGGTATAAATGGCTCCATATTCTTCTGCTTCTATGATGCTCAGACGTTTTACTCTAGTATCTACACCAAGGTATCAGAAGTCTTCAGAAGCCTTCAGAAGCCTTCCGCTGACTGGTTAATGGGCCAGCGGGTGCACGGCCAAGCGGTCACCCCTCCGAGTATCGGCCGTGCATGGCGCTGCTCAACTCGGATGCCTGCCGAAATCGAACCCGTATCGCCCATCCACGAGTCTCGGTTATATACAGGGTGAATCACGAAAAACGAAACATCTGATTATCTATGTTGGATTTGAAATACACATCATAATTTGAATGGTTCGGAAGGACGCATATGGCTATCGAAATATTTATTTTTCGGTTTATCCGAGATCATCAATGTTTTTCATTGTTTCCCATTGTAGCCGGCATCGAAACGAATTCAACCATGCAACATAGTGCGGCCTTTAAATTACCTTCAATCCAGAAACATCGAAGAAATAATAATTCAACGTTTAAGAGTTTTTTCCCTTTATTTCTGTTACGCTGAATGATTCCTGTGAGCTGGGTTACATTCAAATGTATCTCAATAACACAACAGAGGAACAAATTCGGTGATGACAGAAGATTTACGAAACACCGTCACCTATTCGTATGCACACAGTTGTGTTTATCAGCTACTTGTTACTCTAAATACCTACAAATTCGTCCTATCAGATTTCTCAAGTTTCTACATTTTCTAATCTATCAGCTTATCGACTAACGTTTCACAATGCGTTACTCGGAGGAAGAAACCATCGGCATAATTTTTATTTATGGAGCAAGTCGACAATATTTATTCAATCTTTCTGGGTTAAAAGTCATTTGAAGGCCATAATATGTTACCTGGTTTAATTCGTTTGGATGCCGGCTACAATGTGCAAGGGGAAAATATGGCATTCCATAAAAAAAATTTTTTATGAACTTGAAAAAACCGGAAAAGAGGAAATTTTTAAAAATCATTATGGGCATCCTTCCACACCAGTCAAATTCCGATATATACATACTTCGTATTTTCAAATCCAACTGACGTGAGATATTCAGGTGTTCTGTTTCTCGTGACTCACCTTGTATATGTATGAAACCTTTTTCATATTATTATTATTATTATTATACAATATATTATATTTTGTATATTGTTATACAATATTATGATAGGTTTTGTATGTAGGTATATACACACGCAAACCTACATACATAAAGAGACCTTTTCTCACAACAAAATAACACGAAATTGTGTATTTATTACATTACTTTGTATTAAATAAATACTTTCTCACGATGAAAAACAATGAAAAAAAATGACGTCGTAATACGATCACAGCTTTGAAATTGTATCGTAACGAGTTTTAGTATGTACATATATGTATATAGATACTATATGACGGCACAGCGAACATACGTACCGTCAAAGGCATAAAACGAAGGGGCAGCGCCCGGGGCAGATTTCTCATTGTAACGGTGAAAAAAATGGATAGAAAAAAATCAATCGCAGATTGAATTTACGACGATTCTCCCGAGGATTCGTATTATCGTACTGATGTTTGTATATGCCTGAAGCGGATACTGTCTAAATATGTAACTGTATGCGTATGTGTGTGTGTGTACCGCAAATAAGCATCATGAAATATTCAGAGTTCACGTGGCAAACTTTCCTTGGTTTCGCGTTTTTCTCCCAGTTTTTTCCCTGGCGTTTCTTTTTTCCAGTCCTTCGCGACGGCTCCCTCAATCCCTACGCGGGAGGTCTTTTTTTTATTATATATATAAATATGACTGCGTGCAAATAAACCGAGCAAATTTATTCGAATCAAATAAATACAGCCTCCGGCTACACACATACTTCTTTTAACATATTCTCTTCTTTTTTTTTAGTTCACAAGTACTATTTGTACGTACGCCGATAACGGGCTGGAAAGCTTAAAAATCAATAAGAGCAACTTGCGCGCCCCCTGGCGAGTCTCGTTGGTACCTCTTGATGAGTGCGCTGTCTTTGAGGTTAGGCATGTATTTTACAGTACCACGGAGGTTAATTAACGCTTGAGAAGGTTTTATCGCACGATAGCGGAATGATGTGGAAAATATTCCCGACCGGGTGTATAAAATCGCCAATACGTTCACATATATTAACGTACGAATAGGGACGACAGCATGGGGACAATACATTGACTGGCGCCAAACTTTACACCGCGGAAAAATATAGAACTAATATGTACTAATGGATTCGGGAGCAAGCTCCTCGTCGTGTTTTTGCATAAGTGCGAGAACTCGTTACATATATTACCGGTATGTATCGACTGCTAGCAGACGCTGAAGTTTATCGGGTGTGAATACTACGCGATTCGATACACCAATGGTGAGGTTAGTTGTGGCCTCTGATACCAGCCGGCAATCGATGTTTGGGACATTTCACGTGAAATGTCATAAATGTAATTTAACAATCCGCAGCTCTGGACCAAATATATGAATGTATACACATTCTCTCACTCATACACACCCGCACACATACACCTATATATATGTTGGAACTGAGTAAATTAAATTATATATATATATAATTTACTTCGTTCCAACGTATACCCCTGCAGGTTTTTACGCAATACCCGTTCCTATCATTCCCTACCAGCGCTCCGCTAATCTAACCTAACGTTCCGTTGCATCTAAAGCCGTCTTGAGCTACACTATGGCGCATTTGCCGAGGGTACGGGGAAACTGCAAAAAACCCGTAGCGGTATAGACGGCCCCATATTCTTCTGATTCTCCACCGACATTTTACTCAAGTATTTACACCGAGGTCTCAAAAGTATTGGCCTTCCGCTGACTGATTGATGCACCAGCGCGGGCGCGTGGCTAAGCGGTCACCGCTCCGAGTATTGGCCATGCCCAACGCTGCCTAACTCGGAGGAGGGCCGATAAATTAATGTGTGTGGGTGTGCGTGTGTGGGTGCATTTTCCATTTTGTAGATACAATGAATACAACTAATAAAAGTAATTTAAAAAAAATGGAAGCGGGGGCGAAATTGGAATGCCCCCATTTTAAATTGGGAACTCAATGTTGACAACTGGATTTTTATGACTATTTGCTCGAGTATGACAGAAGCGATTCTATCCCGCGGTACTTTTTATTCTCTATGGGTAATCTGTCTATGAAAATACACATATAAAGATGCCTCGTGCGCGAATGAGACACGCAAATGTTCGCTCAAAAAATTCAATCGTCATATATATGTAAAAATATTTTCAGAATGTCACGCAATAAAAAAAAGAACGCGAAACATAATAAGGCGTGAGCTGTTCTATTTTTTGAGGAACGCGTCAGCAATTGTACAGTGTTTTTTTTGCGACCTCGCGCAATGCGTATCGCGAAAACGTATATTGGCTACTTATGCAAAAATAAGGATTTTTTCAATGGACTGTTCTATGATGTAAGCAAACGTGTAGTATATTAAATATATGGTTTGTATAACATTTCGAATTTCGGTGCTCCTATGAAATTATATACGCGATGGGGCGGAGAATTCTTGTTTTGGAGTTTTTTTCATCCCGAGTCGAACCCAAACGCAAATTTCGATTATCATCGTGCGCACCTCTGAGTACCGCAAAAAAAAAATCATAAGAACGTGCAAGTGCATGCAATTCTTATTTTTTAATGGTTTTCCATTATTATTATATTAATTAATAACATTATTAGTACCGTCATTAGTATCATCATGGTCATGATATTAGGAATAATAACAGTGATTATTATTATTGTTATTTATCATTGTTGTTTTTATCATCATCATTGTTGTATTTATCATCATCATCATCATCATCATCATCATCATCATCATCTTTATTATTGTTGCTGTTATTTTTATTATTATTATCGTATTCTACTTGTAATAATGATAATAATACCAATAATTATGATGATTATTATGTATTAAAACAAGAACGAACAATTTTTTTCCACGATTGTAAATATCTTATAAATAGAAATCGTTATGGCATAAGTTGACGAGTTTGTAAGATAACAAGAGACGTGTGAAAGCGTACAGCGCACACAACGCGAGACACGTAACGAGATTACGATGACGTATCGTCGGATCGAATAAAACAATTATTAGAGTTAATATTAATGAGAAAAGTAATGGCAAGCCTTTCGGAACGCAAGCGATTACCCGACATGCCTTACTGCATCAAAGCGCAACAACAAGGGAAAATGAACCCATCGGGCCATGGGTAATGTACGGGCAGTGCCCGCACAGTAGCACTCGCGAACGTATATCTGTATAACTTCTATAATATCATTGTAAAAACGACTACGCGACTTATGTACGAGAAAATCTCTGTTGAGAATGCATTCGAGTAACTTAAACATGAAGAAGAGAAAAAAAAATTAAAACTAAGGAGGAAAAGTGTCTCGATATGCTGTCCTTTGTAATAAATATATTGAAAATTACGATCCGTTTGATTCGAGCCACTGTAAAACACCTGCTCGCGTTCCCTCATTTCCAATAGGTGCGCGTCGATTTCCGGTGCAACTTTAGGGGGAAGGGGGTGGTTTAAGAATTGAGTCTTCCTCAAATTTAATGCGGCGTATGATTTATTTATTTGTTCCTAAATATGTTATACAGATTATTTGCCACAGGCATCAGGGATCAAAAGCGATCGTCGTAGGCCGTAATGATCAATAACCGTCAACGGTTCCTTGACGGCGACCGTCCGAGTTCGCCTTTATCACGAGCGAGTCGTCGCGTTTCCCCTCGATCGTTATCGCCGTAACGGTACTTCCCATTCGCGGATGATACGAGACGTCGTGGCCGATATCGCGGAGGTGCCCCAATATGGTCAAGTTGAAGCCGATCTCATAGTCGACGGTCATCGGGAACAGCTGCAAGCACGTTCGATCAGTATAGTGAGATATACGAAGGAGAAAAGACGAAGCGCCCGAAGATTGACCCGTAGTACAAGTCGGACCGCGAGCAGCAGAAGCGCGAGCGAGTTAACAGCCCCCACTCTGCGGCCCGCGTGGTGGGGGAACGCTCTCCGCCAGTCGCAGCACCGCTAGCCGGGCACGCGCACCCGGCTCGCGCAGCCGCGACTCCGCGACTGGCGGAGCGCTTCCCCTACCGCGCCAGCCACGCCCACAGACGCGCGCCGCGCGGTGGGGACGGCTTCTGTACTCGCGTGCCATCTCGAATCGAGAGCACACTGTGTGATCCCTTTTATTACCTGGTGATGAATCCTGTGCGCGTCAATGGCTTGTTTCACGTCGAAACCGGCGTACAGATGGAGGGCCATGGTGGTCGCGATGGCCGTAGTTATTTTCGTTCCACCGGCTGAGCCCACGAGCATTCTAGGCCGAAGACTCTTCTTGTCGATCTTTCAAAACAACAAGAAAATCTTTAGCGATTCGGACAGATTACTGAGAACAATCTGAAGATTAAAGTAGACATATTTTTGTGATTTTTCAAATTGCCACAGTCGTACTCACGATGATGGAAGGTGCCATCGAGCTCATGGGTCTCTTATTAGGTGCGATGTAATTGGCAGGGGACGGTGGCATCAGGAAGCCATTTTCGAAGTTCGGCGATGAAAAGTCGTCCATCTCGTCGTTGAAAATGATACCGGTGCTCGGGGATCGTCTCATCGCTCCTAAGCTGAAGACGACATACGTTTACCGGTCGTCAAGATGCTTGGGTATGGAACAAGCAAACGACGGAGAACCGAACTATCAAGACAGCTGATCAATTGCTTACTACTGATTGATGGTCGATGTGACAGTTACTGCCATACCGAACTTGTCGATGACACAGACGTTGGCAGTTCCCGCGTCGTTTACCGCCTGATGTTCGGCTCCGTAGTAAGTCGCGTTGTTCGACGTCCAATCGTCTCTTATCGACTTTCTCACGTAGTCGATGTACTTTTTCGACTCAATGGTGTTCCTCAGACCCTCTGTTCCGATCAATCAAATAAAAACGAGCCGTGATGAAAAACGTGTACCGTGCGACCCGACGCCGATTCAAAAAGTCCGGACAGAAACTTACCGATGTCAATGATGCTGGGATCACCAAACTCGGCACGCCTGGCATAGGCCCACTTGAACGTCTCCATCATACGTTGCCAGAATACTGCTGGGTCCTGAGTAGGCAAGAGATCCTTAAGGATGTTCATTATGAAACTGAGAATGATACCGGATCCAGGAGGTGGCACCGTGTACAGCATGAGCTCGCCAAGATCAGCTTTGACCGGCTTCTCGAATCGAGATCTTAACGAGCACAAACAAAAAATGCAGATTTTGAACGGATCTCAAGGGGATGCATGAAATGCAGCAGGTGATCCATCAATGCCAAGGGGGAATGATCTTGAACGGTATTAGCTGTCGTTCTTAACCCAAACAAACTGAGCCAAAGCTACAGGCACCCAAACATCATGGGTGCCTGTAGCACCCGCCACCCCTTCTTAGACATCAAGACCACTATTCCTACCGGTAGTTACTGAAGTCGCTCAGTTCGATGATGCCTCCCATGTCTTTGATTTCCTGTACCAACTGGCGAGCTATGGAGCCGTTGTAAAAATTCTTCATTGGGTTTGTATGCGGTTTTGACAGGATTCTCAGGGTTTTCGCCAGCTTGGGCCTCTTGATTCTATCGCCAACCTATCACGACGTACACACAGTGATGCAATGAAATCTCGTTGTTCTAGCGCTGCATGCCTGCGACGACAGCTGCAAATAAATAGCGATATATTTTACCGTCCAAGTTTGATTGGTCGCGGGATTAATGAGAATTTCTCGCATGGTCGGTTGCTCCAGGATCAAGTCTTGGACACTTCGCAGAGACTTCGCGATGTATTCGTTCACCAGACTTCCCCGTTCGCAGATCTCGATCGTCGGTGCCAGCAGTTCGGCCCACTTTAAATGACCGTACGTTTTGTGGGCTCTCCAATAACCATGCAATTCACCAGGAACCGCTATCGACTTGCCACCTACGAACAGTATTTTTGGCTTCCTCTTAGCGATGGACCTTCAACCAATCGCAATTGGGATGCTGCAAAGCCAATAAAAATCGTGGCTTCTTACCGAGTCGAGCTTCAGAAGCCTCGGCGAACATGTTAACCGACGACTTCGCGGGTGCTGTCTCCCTCGCGTTCAGGCATCTCGCTGTCTCATTTTGAGGATCCCATATGGTCATCAGAAAACCGCCACCGAGCCCCATACTATGAGTTTAGGCAGATTCGATGAGATGCATGCTGCTTTTCGAAGGTGAATGTAGCAAAAGAGGGAATGCTTGGGAGAGGGTAAGTGCCCTCAAATAATTGGGGGGGGGGGGATTCCTTCCAGAAGGGGCAATCCCCCAATTTGGGGCAGCCTCTCCCCAAAAGAAGAAACTCTCCCAACAGGGGCAATCGCCCTCAGTAGAAGCGACCTCCTAACCGGGAATGCCTCGGAACAGGGGCAGGCCCTTTAACAGGACAATTTCGATAAAAGGGGCACCCCCCCCCCCCGCACCCAAAGTTAAACCCCAACGGGGCTATAACCCAACAGGAGCAATCTTCCCAAGGGGGACAATCGTCCGAAGTAGCAGAAGAAACAACTTAATTACCTGTGCACCGAGACAACACCGTCGCACAAAAGGGTCGCAATAGCAGCGTCCACCGCTGAACCGTTTTTCTTCAATATACTGGTTCCAATCTCAGCACACTCGGGTCCGTTTGCAGCTACTGCAGCCTGATTATAAAAAGATCGTTTTCATCTCCGTGGCAATATTTTATCGGCCACGTTGGATCGCAAAGCGGTCACTGTTTATATTACCTCCCGGTAGACTCCCATCTTGGAGAGACTCGGACGGTCCTTTACGAAGGTCGGTTTCCTCATCTGGATGACAGCATCGATGGCCAATACTTGGGCCACCAGGATCAGTCCTGTGACCACAAAGCTGCATGCTTTGGGACTGGAAGGGAAACAAGTATACAATTGATTGAAAAGTTCATTAACAATTGACAAAGACAAAAAAATTGCCGAACTAGCACGTGCAATGAAAGTTACTTTTTTGTGTATCCCATTGTTGCAATCGTCTCTTTTCGCTGAAGGAAGTTCCAGTAGCTGAACGGACCAGAAATGGAGAACCCGATGAAGCTTGGATCCACGAGAATTTATACAATCGAAAAACCCCCGAAACTTGGCTCCAAGACGATAAATTATAATTCTTCATGGTTTTTAACAATGGCTGACAAAAGGCGAAAGGCCTTTTGTCAGGACGTCACATATTCGATGGAAAGAGATAAACCCGCACGGGCTCCGTCCGTGCAAATACAAAACGAAAACCTATACCAATACGCGATAAATCCTCGGTAAAACGAGTTTAAATTTGTTTTATTGTTAGGTGCGTTTTTGCCATAGCGCAGATGAGCCACATGAGCATATCGATAAATCATGACGATCAACACCAGTGAACTTCAATAGTGTGATCTATTTTCATCAAGTGTCGCAAGTTTCGAGCACGTGCTTTGGATAACGTGCCCTTGAAACCGCGATCGCAATGACGATACGAATGAGCGGCAGCATAAAAATTGACGATTATTTTTTTCTCATCAAATTACTATCTTTTACAATTAAAGGTCATAAAAGTGGCAATTAAGTGTTGGTACCATTGTCCATAACAAACTGTATGCTTATAGAAAAATCCAAATATCATTGTTGATGTAATTAAAATTGCGTGATAACGATCATTAATTCGGTAACAAAAGAATTATGGAATTCATCATGTATAGTGCTAATAACATTAGCATTATCGATATAGTACGAATAATAGATTAACAATGCATAATATAATCATTTGAAAAATAGTTACATTCATATTGTGTTTTATTTATCTTATTCACAATATGGAATTTTACAATAATATTTTACAATATTATTATTATTGTATCAGTAAGAATAATAAAAATGTTGAGTTTAATATATTGTTAGTCATATTAATATTGTATTTATTTATCTTATTAACAATAAATATAACATTTAAACTTCTTATCGTATTCCCACAAAACTTGTTCAATGCGTTAAACTTTTATTGCCATCCTCATTATTATTATTATTATCAAAGTCTGAATAAAAGCCATGTTTAATTTCATATATCATTGGCCATATTAGTAAAATATATAATTTATTTCTCACCTTCTTTCGACACAGATTTTTCGAGTGTGTCATCCTTGCATTGTAATTATTTTTATTATTTATACATTATGTATTAATAATAAAGATCACTTAATTCAATAATGAATGGGCTATTATATTTGTGTACTATATCATTTTACAATTAGCCATATTAGTAAAACAAATAATTTATTTCTCATCTGGTTTCAACAAAGATTATTATCAAAGTATGAATAAAAACCATGTTTAATTGCATATATCATTGGCCATATTAATAAAACATATAATTTATTTCTCGCCTTGTTTCAACACAGATTTTCCGAGTATGTCATCCTTCCAGTGTAATGGTTTTTATTTTTTTTACATTAGTATTATTAATAAAGATCACTTAATTGAATTATGAATGGGCTATTATAATTATGTTCTATATTATTTATCAGATTAACATTAAATATAACTTATTTAGCGATCATATCTTAACAATAATTAATTGGCAATTATTTTTAATTGCAATTCATTCGCAATTTTTTTCATGGGTTTCCTACAGCGCTGCGTCAGAATTTTACGGAGTGTAATTTCTTGAAAGATTAGTTACCGGCGGCGCTTTATCACATTTATCATCGTGATTTACCGACGATTCACCAACATAGGGTAAGACACACTTGAGTTTACTTTGCAACATCAAATAACCCACCTGATAAGAGGTTACGGTACATTCTTTGACAGTATTCAAATATCGGTATAGTTTGCATTGTTTGTGACCCTCTTCCCTCTCTAAGTACGTGCCCTTATCTTTCGTTAGATGATGAATCGAGGTAAACATACTTTTGTGAAATTTTACAAAAGGCTCTCCAACTGAATTGAACGGATGGTGATTTATCGATGCTTTTAATCAATACGATAGAAATACTATATCATTAGTTGTCTTATTTTTATTATTAGGATACAAAATGATGCTGTATGTCGTTATTAATTATTATACAGCACTTATTGGTATCTATTAATATTACATTCTCTATAACTATTGTGGTAACTTAGTGTACAGAAGGATTGCGATTATCATCAGTTATTCTTCAACTATCTTTACATCGTATTATTATAGACACTTTAATGTTGAATTTACTATCAATTTATTATCATAAAAACCTTGTCGTATTATTACAAAAAAAACTGTTGAATGTCATTACATAAAAATTATTGGTCTCCTTATCATAATTTTCAATAATAGGCAAAATGAATTATCGTTTATTATATTATATTTTACGGAGTATGGAGCACCTCTGTGAAGTTGGCCACCCACGGGTTTTTGTTACGGCTAGCCGTTTCACAGAGTTTGAGAGAAAATCTATTTTTTTTAAAGACTCCAATAATAAATAAATAAAAGTTGATAGTTTTATATAAAAATTACTATTAACTTTTTTGGCCTCGTATCACAATTATTAAACATTATTTATTCAATCGAGGCACTCTTCCAAGTTCGTTGCATTGCGAATGGACCACGATAGAGCACTTGCACCCCCCCCCCCCGGCTCATGCATTCAAGCGAAAAATATATGAAAATAAAATGACGTGATTTAAATGTTGACGTTTTAGAAATAGTACAAAATTAATACAGAATAGTACTGAAACTACGAGTAGGTAAATTTTTTCTTTCGAGCGTTTCAAGTAAAACCATTTTAAACTGGTTTCAAACTGTTCGTCGCTCATGTACTTTTATTTATTTTTTTACATGTATATACACCGATTACGCCGTCTTGGCTGGTCCAATTTAAACGGTTATTTCTTTGCTGTCAGAGAGACACAGCGATGTAGTCCCACGAAAATAGTATGTAATTCTGTCAAGTACATAATCAATAGGACATGAGACGTATGGAAATTTCAAAATTAGTACCAAATTTATACAGAATACAATCGTTTGGTAGTAACGAATTTTCAAGTCCCATTCTCGTCCAGGCCTTATTTAGCCCAGGAGATGGATTTTTCAAAATATAAACATTTCCCGGATCAAGAGTTTTGGTCCGATCGAGTTCTACCGGGAAAATTTGTAATTAGCGGCCGATTGCGCATTGACCAGGGTGTCGGTAACTCGAATGGACCGCTACATTCACATTGACCTTAGTCGCCGCAACACAAGACCTGAAAATTTGGGATTTCTCATTTCTTATTAAAATTGATCGACCAGTAGGCCTATTCTCTAAGTCGGTAGCGATAGTTTTCACTATCGTTAGCTAGCAACAGCCAATAGCATGCACGATTACACAAGAAACGGAGCCTCTTATTGGCTATCGCTAACTAACGATAATGAAAGTTGTCGTTACGAGTTACACAATAGGCCTACAGGCTCTTGTTCGATGCAAGTACGTTTGGTGTCTTTTCCAGCACACACAAACGGAAACAAACTCAAGCAAGCTACAAAAGGTACGTCCAAAGTTGGGCGCGCTTTAAATCGTCGAGTCTCTCTTCAAACCCAGCCAAACTCAAGCAAACGCAAGCAAAACAAAAAGTTTTTCCGAAGCTGATCTCTCTCCGTCACATCGGAGCAGCTAGCTTCACGGAAGTCCCATTCGATCAGCACTGCTCCCGTGAGAACGCAGCTGAAGATCCTGTAGCCAGATTCTGTAACTCGTTAGCGACAATTTTCAGCCAATCGCATACACGATCACAGAAGAAAGGGAGGCTCTTATTGGCTGTTTTTAGCTAACGATAAAATCACTGTCGCTACCGAGTTAGATAATTTGTAGGCCTATTCTGTAATGACCTCTGCACACTGCGCGCGATGAGCGACGAGCGATGAGCGATATCCAATGGGAGCTTAGGTATTCCGGAAAACCCCTAGGAGACTGAAGCTCCGATTGGATATCGCTCATCGCTCGTCGCCCATAGTGCGCAGTGTGCAGAGGCCATAACTCGTAACAACTTTCGTGATCGTTAGCTAGCGACAGCCAATAAGGGGCTCTCTTTCTTCAGTAATCGTGCATGCGATTGGCTGTCGCTACCGAGATACAGAAATAGGCCTACTGCCTAGACGCGCCGACCAGCTTCAGGTTCCGAGTTTTTCCGAAGAATGTTACCGACGCGCGGGCTCTACATGCACACGCGTAACCGCATCGCGACTCGACGCATCCACAAATGTGCACATGCATAGATATTCGTATGCATAAATATATACGCATACGTAAAGCGTGTGTAAAGCGCCCACGTATGTATGTATACACGTAGGCCTTACATAGAGAAACTCGAGATCGAAAAATACGCGGGTACGAGTGATCGGCGAGCACAGAAAAGGCCGGGAAAATGCCAAAAAAACGGAAATTCACGAGCGTCGATGATAAGTGCCGCGTATGCCTGGGCGACGACGGTTGCATGAGTGACATTTTTTCCGAGGACATCAAACCGAAGATCTACGCTCTCGGGGAATCTACCTCGACTCACGTACGTTCGTTGCTTTTTTTTCTCCTACCTCCGCACCGAATACAACAATCGGCGCAAGCTCTGATTGTTCGGAGGTTAGAATCGTCGCCGATCTTCTTTTCTTTTCCTCCGAACAAATCCAAACAAAGCAATTCGACTTATGCGTTCTTCGTTTTGAAATTTCGCGTATTCGCTTCGCAGATCTATAATGACGAAAATTTGCCCCGAAATATTTGTCACGTATGCCTGTACAAGCTCGACATGTGGATCGAGTTCAAGAGACAATTCCTGCGTTCGCACGAGATGCTGCGCGAGCATCTCGGCCTTGCCGAACTGGTGGACAACGCGGTGAGTACGAAGACTTACGATACAGACCGAGTATCCCAGCCACGTTTTGCTCTGTCGCGTAGCACTGCGATAAATCCATCTTATCGTCCACAGGCCTCGGCCGCCAAGCGGAAACACACAGAGAAAAGCGCCAAGGAGGATTCGCCCGAGGTCGGAGCTGCGGTGGGCCATAGCGACATTATTCAGATACTTTGCACCTACGCAGGTTTCAATGGATTGTATTTTTTTCAGAAAAAGATGAAACTGGGAGAACCGGCTGCAACGGACGGAGCTAATGCCAAGTGCAAAGGCAATGAAAAGTCCCCGGCTGGGAGCGAGCTCGTGTCGCCGGACACCTTCGCAAAGGTTAGTTGTGACTTTATTTTGCATGAAGGAAACGATCGATGAATTTTTGTCGAGAAAAACAAAGCTAAGGCTGTTAACTATTGAGTCAAAAAAATGTTTCTTTCCTTTGTTGACGTTCTACTAATCACTGTAGTGGGAAAAGAACAGGGTCGAAAAACTATGGCGATAAAAACGAGGTTCCTTTCAGTGTAAAGTAATTATTGCAGGTGAAAACTTTTTTTCATCTGCTACTTTGTTTCTTCCAATAATAGAACGTGTCTTCCGAGTTCTACTTTAACTATTTTTATTACAAATATCCTTCCGTACCGTAAATAAATCATTACGATAAACAAAAAGTAGAATTTTCTATGGAAAAAGTAGATTATCTATCATTTATAAACAAAACTTGAAATAAAAGTTATTCATTATACTAGACCGAAGCTCAAAATGAAAATTATTTATCCATTGTGAGCAAAACGTAAAACAAACATTATTTATAGAAAAAACTTACAAACAAGACTGTTATGTTGAAGAAACAATTTTTTTGTGTAAACTTAGTTATCGCGTCAAAGAAAATAATTGTCTCCCCATTGTCAATTACTAATTCTGGAAAACACAAGATTTTCCCTGTAGAAAATTCACCATAGTCGCAAAAAAGAGCTTTTTTGTTGCGGTAAGTCTACCGCAAAGAAAAGAACTAGTTGTTGCTTGTTTACCGCAATAATTAGTTAAATATTGCTCATTTATCGCAACATCTAGTTATTACAATAACTAGTAAGTTACTACGGTAAGTTTTTCCCCAAAGACAATAACTAATTAGTTATTGCGGTAGGTCTACCGCAATAATTAATTAGATATTTCTCGTTTATCGCAACATTTAGTTATTGCAATAACTAGTTAGTTACTACGGTAAGTTTTTCCGCAAAGAAAATAACTAATTAGGTAGTGCGGTAAGTCTACTGCAATAACTAATTAGTTATTGGTAGAAAAAAAATCTTCCCCCCCGGTAAACCTGGGCCCAAACAAAAGTGGCCAGCCCCCATACCGCCCTTCTTACATGTTTCGTTGTTACGTTAAAAAGCAATTTTCTGCATAAAAATTAATGATCGCTTTAAAACGAACAATTATCCTAATTGTTAATTAATAATGGCGCCCGAAGAAACATTTCTCCCTCATTGAATGTATCATACTCGCGACAAAGAGACTCCTTCTTTACGGCAAATCAATTAACGCACAACTCCCCTCCGCGTTAACCCCAGCCAAAAGTTGCCAGCCTCCTTTTCCGTCGCTCTAAATCGTTAATCGCACCACCCGTGCAAAGTACAAAGTTCAAATGCAAAGTCCGACGCAAGTGCGAGAGAAAGCCGTGAGCGAGTATATTTGACGTTGCTTCGCTTTGCAGAACATTTCGGACAACGCGGAGTTAGCGGAGGGGAAGGAAACGTCGGAGAACGCGACGAGGCAGACGCGCGTGGCCTCGCCGACGAAGCAAACGTCGGGTAGACGAGGCAAGACGACGGAGAGACGGGAAGCCTCGACGAAGCGTTGGGTGGCCCGCAAGAGGGCGTTGCTCGCGGCGACCGGTGAGAACGAGACCGACACCGACTCCGAGACTTCGGACGAGGCCCAATTGTCGCCGGTGCGAAAAGCGCGTGCCAAGAGCAACGCGGACAAAGTCGCGGAGAGCCAGAGAAAAGTAACCAAGAGTCTGAGGACGTTCGAAGACAACGATCGTCACGGGAGCAAAGAGGGTGAGGAGGATAAGGAGGATGGCAGCAGCGAGATGGACGAGGCCTCGAGAGACACCAAGACGATCGAGAAGAGGAAGAAAGAGGTCGAGCCGAACAAGGATGAGGCGCGGCTCGAGGACTCCCGTAAAACCGCCGCTGCCAACGACGCCAAGGTATACTCGACGAAAAGCTAACGCGAAAGGGCACGTGTGCTCCGCTCGGACCCCACGTACCCTTTCCGACCGTGACCTCAATTCGCAGGACTTGACCGGCGTGTCGAAGGCCGTCTCCAAGAATTTCCTTCCCCACTCGATCCGCTCGGAGCTGACGATCGACGAGGCGACCTTCATCGTGACGTCGACCCTGGTCCTCCAGGAACCGCACCACCTGAGCCCCGTGTCACTGCCGCAATTGCCGAAGGAGAACGTCGAGCCGGTGGTGCCGAGTGCCGAGGACGCGAATCAGGAGCAACGCAATACGGACATAATAGATGCGGTGCAGCTGCGGCGCGTTCCTCCGAAGTCACCGGCTCCGAGCAGCGACAGGAAATACCTCGAGCGTTGTCTCAACATCGAGGTCGAAGGCACCGAGCTCGAAGCCCTGCAGAGAGTACAGTCCGATCTCGCGAATTTCGTGGAGACGAAATTACTGCGAGCTTTGGATGTCGGCACGTCGAGCAAGCCCGACGACGAGGCTAAAAATTCCAGCCAGTCTTTGGATCAGCAGCTGAAAACGATCGTCGAGAAGTCGATAAAGAGAAACCTCGAGACTACGAGGATCGAGCGAGCCTCGGCGTGCGAGAATCGCGGCAACAACACCTTCACCGGAGATTTCGTCAAGGCCGCGATGAGGTCGAGAATCTTTCAGCCGAGGGTCCTGCTCGTGCGTCACGAGGATCGCGGGGTCAAGGAGAACTCGCAGGTCAACGAACCGACATTGGGCAAAAGACGCAGCATAATTCCGGCAAAGTTCGCCGATTACGATGGATCCCCATTCAACACGGCGTCGGACGAGCCCAAGGAGACGACCACCACCAGGAAATCCGACCCGCCGAGCTCAAAGTTCAGGGCCAAGGCACAGCCCGCGAAGCTTCGGGAAGCCGAGCCTCAGGCTCAAGCAAACTCTACGGAAACGGTGAAGCGCGATCCGCCGATCGTCTCCATAGACAAGAACCAAAGGTGGGCAACGTTAAGCCAAAAGATAACTTGGTTAATCGTTAAAGCGTTAGTTTGTTGACAATTTAACGCACACTAAAGTAATCCGTTAAAGTTAATAATCTATATGAAATTGTAGGTGATTATTACTGTTTTACCTAACACTTACTTTAAAAATTAATCAGTCAGATTGGTACATGAATACTCTTTTACAACAGGGTTTTTTTCATGGGTATATAGTACGACAGTAGGTGGATATAGAGTACAATAGGGTTTAGTAGGGCCAGAGCAGAAATTTGTTGGGAGTCGCCCGATTCTACTACTACATCCCTATAGGGGTTTGATAGGGAGTCTAGGGAGTAGTGCTATTATATCGATATAATAGCACTATAGGGAGTGGTGCTATTATATCGAAGTGCAGTAAAATAAACAACAAACGACAATTACAATAGATTTCCAGTGATGTGATGCAAATCGATTTAACGATATACGTTTTTAAGCGATTCATATTATTAAGATGAGATGTATATATTTTTTGAGTCCTTTTTTTGTATATCTATATACGTTGTTTAGACAATTCAACGTACAGAATGCAATGGGTTCCAGCAAGAATCTTATCGGATGCTGTTCGATAATGTAGGAATACTTTGGGATTGATATTGAATTTGTACATTGAATTCTGATGGTGAATCTCGATTAGAATACAATGTACGAACGTGACGTTTTAATATGGAGATCCAATGCGATGACCTATCGGATCCCTACCAGGAAGTGGGCACAAGTATGGGAATCCAATGGGATCCCTACCACAATTCCTGCGGGTGGGTAGGCTAGGTAAGGAAGGTAAATTAAAAAACTAAGTAAAGAGGGTAAAGAAGAGGCGGGATCTGACCGCACCGGTCGAGTTTAGGTTTGGCAGTGTGTCGTTCTCTCGGTAAACGGAGTATAGCGTTCTCGCTTCCACGCACGCGATGCATAGCGACTCATCTCACTCGCGCTTGCGCTGTGCACTTCATTGTTTCGCCGCCTGCCACATGAGCGTGGCGCGCATCGCGAAGACGAAGTAACGGACGCGAATGAACGGAAGTTAAATTTAACTTAAGTTAACAAGACCGTTGATAGTTTTTAAATTCAACTTAAAAGTAAAATCCTTAAGCAATATGTTAACTTCCTTAATTAACAATCAACGAATTAACATTTTTCACGTGAGCCTAGCGCGCATCGCGGAGACGAAATACCGGACTTAAATTAACGGAACTTAAATGAAAGTTGATGACACCACCGTTACGAATTTTTTAATTTAACTCAAAAGTTAAATCGTTAAGCAATATGTTAACTTCGTTAATTAACGATTAACGGATTAATGTTTTTTTTCTGCTCAGCAGTGATAAGAGCATTCAACCCGATGAGAAATCTGCGAGTCCGACGATGCCCGCGACGCCATTGAACAGTGGTGTAATCGCGGAGAAACACATATGTGGCGTTTGCGGCGAGAGTTTCGGCACTCGCAGGGAGGTCGAGATTCACTTCACCGCGCACAAAGTTGCACCTCCGGTACCTACGATACGCCAGGTCAAGCCGAAGATGATGAGGTGCAAGCGATGCCACGAGATCGTCGAGGCCCGCTACGTGAGGCTCCACGTGTGCAATTCCCCAAGGAACAACAAGTGCCGCGTGTGCGAGGCGACCTTCCGCAGCGAAAAACTCCTGGTGAAGCATCTCGAGTCCCACGGCGACGAGGAGAAGGCGAGCGAGGTCGCGCCGTCGGCCCCGTCGACCGAAGTCCCAAACGTCGAGACTAGCAGCGCGGTCGTCCCGAATTCGGACACGCTGCCGAAGAAGCGTCCCCTCCGCGATGTGTCGGGACCGCCGAGCAACAACGACACGTACACGTGCTTCGTGTGCGACAAGATCTTCGAGGGCGAGCAAGTCCTGAAGGATCATCTGCAAAAACACTGCGACGACATAAGCGAGGAGGACGACGAGGACGACGAGGACGACGAGGACGAGGACGACGACGACGACGACGAGGATGTGGCTCGCGTCGAGACCTCCGTCAACGACAAGGAGCTCTACCAATGCGCCATCTGCGGCGAATCGATGCAGTCCGAGGACGCCCTCGAGAGCCACGTGGAGAAGCATCTCTTCGACGACGAGGACGACAATCCGAATCTCATCAGCATCGGCGAGCACCAAGACGAGAGAACGATGAGAAACAAGGAAAGAAACGTTCACGGATGCGATCAATGTGACGAAAAATTCGACTCGGAGATGCTGCTCATGCTTCACGTACAGGCGCACGAGGAGGAAGTCGCGATCGCCGAATGGGAGAGACGCGGCGTCGACGACACACGCGAGGAACAACACACCTGCGTCATATGCGACGAGGTCTTCACCACCGAGGCCGAATTATCGGAACATCTCGACGTTCACAACGGCAACGCACACGTTTGCCAATTGTGCGACAAGCCTTTTCTCACACTCGAGGAACTTCGCGCCCACGTCGACACCCATTGACGCTGATGCACCGGAAATAACCGGCATGCCCCGCAAAATGGCGGAACACACGTGGACACCGCGACCAGCCCGTTTCACCCAGGGCAATTCCCCATTTTCACAGTCACGTGACTCATCCCCCCCCCCACTCTCCTTTCCACGCGCGCTTCTCATTGGAGCGCGCAGACTTTTTCTTCACGTGACTTTACGCAATCCTAACCTCGTCCCCGAATTAATTTTAAGTTATGACGTGTATATTATCATCGTGACTTTGTCAATAGAAGAAGGGGACAACAAGAACAAAAAAAAAACAATTGTCCTCGTGTATCGATGAATATTCGTGCGTCAACCCGGTCTTCGATTTGAGATGATTGCTTGGGTCAATTGAAAACTGACACGGGGTATCGCGGTGACGTAAATCACCGGAAATCAACGCAGAATCTTGTGACCTCCTTCCTCGTCGTCTAACGACGTTCGCAATGAGTTTTTTAAAAACCAATAAATCTACAGTTTGACATTTAGAGAAAGAGACACTTCTACTGTCTGGGGAATTGTACATGCGATGACGATAAATATATGTATATATTTAAGGTAGGTCGTTTATTAGATATATATATATATAATAATAATAATTTTATACACAAACTAAATTATACACAACAGTTTCTCCATTATTGTTTACACTGCTGAGAACTATTAATTTCCGGATTAACCGCGACGTAGCAAATCGTACGAAACGAAAAGCGATCGAGAAAAAAAAGAATAACGAAAGAACAAATAGCAGAACGACGTGGGAAAGTCCTGAACGCACTTCTAGTTTATTTACATTACATCGATGCTTCTTTTTTTTCTCTTAACATCGACACACAATTTTATTCACACAAGGAACAGTTCGCGTTTTTCTTTTCTTCAATCCAACATCGCGTACCCTAATATTTGGATACTGCTCATAGTATGATGAATACGTAGTACGGGATCCTCTATTACGTTTTTTTTCTTCATTCTTTATAATCCTTCGCTAACTTCCGCTTTAACACCTACGGCGGACACGGGCCCACCGAAGTATTTATAAATATATCTGCTTCGCGTTTTTCTCTTCTCGCTATTCCGCAGTCTGAACGCAGCCGGAATTTTATTTCAAACGAATTACCGGCGGTGAATATACAAAATTGAGAATACGCAACGTCGACGGAGGCGAGGCCGAATATTTTTCCTCGTGAATATTCTTTACTGTCTCCGTAGCTCGTGTGGTGTAATTTTTTTTTAAATCAACGCAACCAGCAATCTCAGCCGTTAACGATTACGAATAAAAATTTCCGCGATAAATGACTCGATTAAAATTACGATAATAATAATCATAATTATGTTTCGTGAATTCGAGGCCTCGACATTGAATTTCTCGACTACGAGAGACGGCAACGAAACATTCCTCTGTGCTCGTTTTCGCCTTTCGTCTCGTTCTCTTACCGAATCGTCGGCAACGGGAATGATACGAAAAAAAACTATGTATTTTCATTAATTTTTTTTCTTTTGAAAAAATTATGGACTATGTTTTCTTTTGGGTCCCTGGTTCGCTCTCGTTTTTTTTCTCATTTCCCCACGCATACTCTAGAGAACGGTGTTGTTCCCCCACTCTCGTTTATTCGCGGATAAACGTATCATCGGGTGTCAAATGCCAAAAGGACGCGAATACCGTTATTTTATATATATATATATTTTTTTCATCACACGTTGGCTATGCAAATTAACTGGACAAACTCGCCGGAGTCCGAAAGGAATTTCGACTTAAACAAGAAAAGACAATGTTTTTAGCTACTTTATGTATATTATACAGAATATATGTATGTGTATATATATATTTCGTATAATACTCGACGAAGTAGCTTATAAACCCTGTTATATGTATATATATATACACATCTGTATATAAATTGTACCCACATTTATTCGTATATATGAATAGATGCGCCCTTTTGACATTGGAACAGAACTTTGGTCGAAAGAACGCCGTAATATTCAATCGTTCGACATATTGCCTCGACGTAGTCCGTTAATTTTATATGTATATATATATGTGTGTGTATGTATATATATATATATATAACTTGATGTATTGCTATACTTGATCTGTTTGTTTCCTTGTTTTTTAATACTATTATGTACAATGACACCATTTAGATATACGTTAAATGTTTCATTTAATATTATATATATAATTTTTTGTTTGTTCGCTTGTTCCGTTTTCTTGTATTTTCGTTTGTTTCATTGTTCCGTCCGCTTTTTATCAACAATATTAAATTAAATAAATTTCGTACCGTTTCTTATCGGCCAGAAAGCGAACAACTAACGACACAACAATGTATATGTGTATATGTATATATATATATACTTTTCGTGAATAACGGAAAAAACGTATGACTGTACATCGATCGGACGCGAAAAAGTCTATTAATCGCCATAGACACGCACGGGCGCGTTTTCACATCCATATTTCTCACTCTCCGAATGCAACGAGAGGTTTTCCTTATTTTTCCCTCAAGAAAGGCGAATCGTACGGGTAAAAAAATGTCTCAACGAAAGAGAAAAAAAACAGAAAACAGGGAAAAATAAGAGTGGCGACAATTTCAGTATAGAACAATCGTCGTAATTGCTTCGCCAAAATGCCCGAAAAAAAACATGGTTAGCCAAGATATTTTGAATATCGAAATTTGAGTTTGAAAATTAAAGTATAATAATAATAATAAGAATGTACACGCGATCGCCAAAATATTTGGCGAATGCACGAGAGAACTGGATCTTCTTTTTTTTTGTCGTCTTTTCTCTCGTGTAACACACTCGTTGTGGATTAACGTCGAGTGTGCGCGTTCGTCTCGTCGACGAGAGAAGATTGTGAGGCCGTCGTTGCTTGCTTTTTATTTGGCTTTACAAGTTTACGATTTCTTCTTCCGCTGCTTCGTTGAATTTATTCGCTTTCTCGTTCTTCTTATTCCGACACGAGATCGACGTAATTCGCTGGATAGAGGCCCACTCTTCCGTCCTTTCTACCCTTGCACCAGCCCTGCTCGTCCTCGTCCTCCAACTTCTCGAAAACGTCACCTGCAACGACAAATGTACGGGTATATTTTTCGTTATTTTTCTCCATCGTTAATCAAAATGTCAAATTGTTCGAATTTGTGGTACAGGGAAATTATTTTTCGTTGTCGAATCGTCGACGGACCTTGTTTGAAGCTGAGCTCGTCCGCTTCCGCGCCCTCGTAATCGTAGAGAGCTCTGACGGGAACACCGGGCTCCCCCGTGTCGACGAGGGCCTCGCCACCGTCCTCGTCCCACTCTTCCTCGTCGAAGGGATTCGATTCCTGCTTCGCGTTCGTTCCGTTCCTGTGCGCGACGCAACCAACGAACCAATCGATTCTCGTATCAAAATTCATGCACCTCAAATACATCTGCTCGAAACTAACGATGACCTCAAGTAAATTCTACTTTAAGAGATACGGAAGAAATAACGACCTCGAATAAACCTTGAACGTGTACAGGCATCTCAAATGAATGTAGGCAAAAATGTAGCTTAAATCTCCTGAAAAAACTGTTCGACCTTAAATAAATATCCGTGGAAAAATACGGACCTCAAATAAACCTTAAATACAAATCGACCTCAAATCTTCTCGAAGCAATTGATTCTTGGGGAAAAATAGACCTCAAATAAACTTTAAATACAAATCGACCTCAAATAAATCTCGAAGCAAATAAATCTTCCTGGGGAAGCTAGACCTCAAATAAATATTTTTTTTAGGGGGAAACCTCAAATTGGTATTAAATAAAATTGACCTCAAATGAACCTTAATTGTGTATGGGAATCTCAAATAAATGTGGGCAAAATGTAGCTTAGATCTCCTGAAAACTTATCGACCTCAAATTATTATCCGCGGGGAAAAATTGACCTCAAATAAATATTAGATCAAAATTAACCTCAAATGTCTGTTAAAAAAATTAATATATCTCATTAATCGTCCTTAAAATACGAAGACGGTACGAAACCACCGAACCCCAAAAAGTATTCATTGTCAAAAATGGACCTCATACAGACCACGAAAAAGTTGAGATGTCGAAGGGAAAAAACCACCTCATTCCGCAATACAGACCTCGTACAAACCTCAGAAAAGTCTTCATTGCGGCAATACAACGTGAGCCCCACATTCGGCTACTGTATTTTGTGAAATTAATTGAAAGAAAAAGAAAACAAATTGGGAAAGAAAACTCACGTGATTGTAGAATTCCTGTTGACCGTATTACCGTCGTGATTCTTCTCGGACGTGTTCTTCGTCGATTCGATACTGTCAGTTTTATTGTCAGCGTGATCGCTGTCCGAGGATATTACCCTCGCCGCAGGCTTCGCTTTCGCTTTGTGATTGACCGGTGGGAATTCCTGTTCCAATTTTTCCTTTACGTTAGAAAGATCAAGAGTTTCAGCGCTCTGTTCGCGTGTCACCACATTTACGTGTATTTGACATGAATGAATTCATATATACGTTGCAACGAAAAATCGAAGATATCAACACACGAGAAGATGAAAACAAAATTGAAGACCCTTAAATGTACGTTTACACCGACGAATACGTATTGATCGTGCATACTCTTCGAATATTTTCTACTTGACAACAGGGATCGAGGCGATGCATCATCCGAACTATTTTTTATTCGTTAATTATCTTTTCAACGCTATACTGTCGACGTTTCAAAATCGATCAAGCCGCGAATGCCAAGACTGACGTAACGTCCAACACATTCATGCGCCACGTGCGGCACTTGCCTACTATGCTATGAAAAAAGAAAAACGTATGGATGTAAAAAACCGAAATTGACTGAGGAGTGACGTACCGATTCATTTACTAAAACAAAATACTGCACTGGAAGATAAACTTATACAGGTCATACATATAGATATATATGTTACAGCTAAAACTCGTTTTCAGTTCAAACGCGATTTCCCTAGTAAACACTAGTTCTTACTGAACGCCTTCCTTCCAACTAGTTTTTCCTAGTAAAAACTACAATTTACTGATAAATGCATTTGAATGATAGTTAAAACTCGTCCGACCTAAGAAAAACTAGTTCCAATGAAATGAATCAGTAAAAACTGATTCCGAATGAGGTCAAAATTTGGGTTTCTACGCACAACATCGGATTTTCACTAGAAAGAAATAGTTGTAACGAAGGTTTCCAGTAAAAACTAGTTTTTACTAGGTAAAACGTGTTTAAAGTGAAAACGGGTTTTAATTGTAACACATACATATACAGGGTTGTTACGCATTATTGACTCAGAAATTCCCTGACTTTTCCAGGTTTTCCATACAGGTTTTGCAAATTAGCCAGATCACGGTCAAACAAAGAACATTTTCTTTTCATCAAACATATATTTTTTTAGTCAGAGAGATATTAGTCTTTGTAAACGTTACGAACGATACGGGAAAATTATATACGTAAAACTAGCAATGACGGATTTTTGTGAAAAAAAAAACAACATTTTTAATCGACTTGAACAAACAAAGGAAATTCTCAACTCGATCCTTCTATTGAAGAATTATGTTGAACTGGATAACATAATTTTTTAAATACCAAATATATGGAAATTTGATAAAATTGATCTTTATTTTTTTAAACTGAAATTCGAAACATAATTTAAACGTTACAAAGTAAAAAAGTGCATTAAAAGCAAATACAGAACCTGTCCTTCATTATAAACAAAAGTTTGTATGCCGGTGAAAATAAACAAAAAATAAATATAAATACATATCTATAATGATAATAATGTGGTTGTGTATCGACAGATCGAATGCAAATGTATTTTTGTAGCTTTACTTTTAATTTACATTAAATTAGAAATGGAGCTTTACGGTAAATCAGTTTTCAGTTTTTAAAATTCTCAATGTTTGGCACTGACATAACCTTCTTTTGTGCATAATGAGGAATCATATAAATATTAATGATATACAAAAATATTTATTTTTATACTGTCCAGTGTTTTTGTAAGTCGGTTTCATTTTTTGTATCTCTTTCAAAAAGAGAGAAAATTAAAGAAAATTTCCAAAATTCCCTGGCTCTTTCCTGATTATTCCGGGAGGAAAGAAATTCCCTGAGTTTTTCCGGTTTTTCCTGTTTCCAATATGCGTAACAACCCTGATATATACACCATGCGTATAAGGCTATTCATTCATATTCTAGTTATTCAAATATGCTTGACTGCAAGAATTTGAATCCAAGCAAATTTCTCCCAACGAACCGACCATAAAATCGTACGTAAAATTCAATATTCTCCGTCCATCATCCTTTTTTCTTCTACGCGGCTCAAAAGCTCTTCAATTTTCTTCTGGCAATATTTTTTTTTCATCCTCATCACGAACAACTTAGTGACAGATTTTTAGTAGATTAGGATTTCTTTGCAAAGGCATAAAGTTGATTTGCGTTTTTTCTTTGTTTCATGTTGTAAATTGAACGAAACTTTACATGCAGATCCTCGCCGACCGGGCGTTGATTGATAAGCGTGATGGATCCTGCTGGCAGGGCTTCCTTAGATTTCGAGCCTTTGGTGATGTCGCGAAATTCCTCCGTGTAATCCTGCGTAACGAGAACGTAAAAGAAAGGGGAAGAAAAAAAAGAAAAACAAAGAAAACTAGCAACGTTCAAGCAGTCACATGCGTTTGCATTCCGTTAAATGCCACGTTACGTCCAGTAATATTAATTGGAGAAAAAAACCGTCGTTTTAGGCTGTGACTCGTATTTTTTTGCATTGTCACAAACTGAATTTGTACGGTAGATTTTTTTTAGGTCACTACTAAAAGAATACTGATTTTTTTCTCAGACGTAGACACGTTAAAGCCCTTTCTCAACCCCCGAAGGTTACTTTTCGTTGGTCGAAAGACCTTCAATTTATTTTATTATTAGAAATTAATTTTATTATTATTAGAAAACACGAAGAATAAGATGGAGAAAAAAAAATCATTGCGAACAATGCAACCCATCGAAAATCACAGAAGCTTCAAAGTCAAGGTTTAATCTGACCTATCCACGTCTAGGGTAATCAGTATACTTTGGCGTTGAAGACGGATATATTTTGAGGCGAGGAAAAAATTTGCAAATTTTCGTGACTTTTTTTTTAAAGGAAATATTTCTTCACCCTTTACGAGACTTAAGGTATGTTTTATTACTTCTCTCGGCTGTTGCGTGCTATTTTTTTATATCAATCTTTCAAAAAAACTAATCGACCGATTCTGACGAACTTCGGCATAAATCTTTCTGACCTTATTGCCTAAAATATGACTCCAAATGACCCTAAGTCTAAAATATGACGATAAATGTGTTAAAAAAAATTGTTTTTATTGGAAAATGTATGTATAATATTCCTGGTTCACATTCTGCGTATGTGTTAATGAAAAAAAAATCGTCGGTTGTTTCTACAAGCTTTTTTACAACAACAAAAAAATCATATAAATCAGAAACTTCTTTCTCGCGCTGAAGGTATCTCCCCCCTCAATCGTCGAAACGTTCGAGCCTTCTCGAGAGTACAAATTTCATCAACGATAGATAACGAAGAATGAAAACAAGAGGGGCGTATCTGCGCTGTACACTTGGCCTAATTATGCACATGCGATACTGGCGAGTCAGGCTTGTTTTTTTTTATCGTCTTTCCATTTTTCATTGTCGAAACTCGTGAAACGTACCTCGAATTGTGGCCAATTCATGGCCATGTTGACACCGTGATTATTCGACCACCATTTGAGGTCCTTCTCGTGGTCGGCGTTGCTTATCGTGTGATAGAACTCTTCGTAGATTTGTGGAAGTCTGCGCGAGGGTGGAAGCGAAAGAAAAAAAACAAACGTCAGAGGTGAGAACAAAGATAATACGAGCGAATAGTTGTAATGACAATAATTACACTGGATCCTGAGATATGTTGAGGCATTTGTGGATTCCGAAGAGCACGTCCTTGAAGAACTGGAGTCTCTGAGCCTCCATTTCTTGGCACTTCTCGAATACCTGGGTCATGTCCTCCATGTATTTGGGATTGTACTGATTGATTTCCTGTAGCGCAGCCTCGTACTTCTCCTTCGCTTTTTGCACCTCCTCCTTCGTCTTTTGTACCCTGTCCTGCATCTTCTTCACCTGTCGACGTTCGAATTACGCTTTAGAGCACTCCGAATCATTGCAATTCGCTACACGTGTACCAATTACAAATTTACTACGAATTTCGAAGTGTGCTATTTAAAAAAAATCACTAAATATATATTTATCGCATTGGAAAAATCCAATAGAGTCTAGGCGTCACGAAAAATATCGAAAATGTACGGTAAAAATGCAGTGCTCTTTGTAAAAGTGCAGGGGAACGTGTGAAAAACAGTTTTGAAGGTAAGAAGAGTATCCCGAACTTTGGCAACTTCGCTTCTTTAACGACAACAACAACGACAACAACAACAATAATAATGATGATGACGAAAAATAATCATGAGTAATTGAAAAATGTGCGATAACTTATTAATAATTATGACGGCGCAATAAATTATGAATAATAAATCAACAACAACAACAACAAAAATAATAATAATAATAATAAAATCATTATCAATCAATAAATTATTAATAATGATAATTTATTAATTAATGTTAATTAATTGATAAAAATGCGCGATAAATTATTAATAATCATGAGCAATAACAAAAAATAGTTACCAATAAATTCAAGAATATAAATGATGCAAAATATGAGTCACCAATAATAATAATAATAATGATGCATAAGTAAATAAAAAATGTACAATAAATAATGTTAAATAAAAATAATAAATAATACTACCAAGGAACATCACTTTGGTGTCTTTCTCCGATTGTGGTGAAACTTTTTTATAGGGACGAGGATCATAAATTAAGAAACGTATTTTTTTTTAATCGGCGCAAAAACGGTTTTAAGGGGTGAAACGCATTCTCAAAATGGGGATGTTTTTCGTTTTTCGTGGATAACGTTTTAACGGTTTATTTTTCCGTGTACTATACACTGGAGATGAGAACGATAAACGAGACGAAAAACGAAAGACTCCCTTATTTTCGAGGGTGCGTTTCGCCCCTTAAAATCGTTTTTCCGGCGATAAAATAAAATACGTGTCCCTTAGTTTTTGATACTCGTCCACATAAAAAAGTTTCAATAAAATCGGAGGAGGACACCAAAGTGATGTTCCTCGTAAGCAATACTAATAGATATGAAAAATGACAACAATTGCTTCGAAAATTGCACTTTCCGTTATTAAAAATGTGTCACGGCGAATCTAGAGTTTAAGGGGGTAGACTGCTGTAAAAATGACGAAAACTCATTTGTCGCCCGAGGTGACACAAATTGGAGAGGAAGGTCCAACATGCGGTGTAGAAAACGCAGATTGAAGGTGAACTTATGATTGCGATAGAACGGCTGGTAAAATTCTTAGGTATTTATTTTAAGAAAAGAAAACTCGTTTTCGTTGTTTAAGATCAACCGGGTGGCCAAAATCGAGTATTCCGTCGAGCCCCTCACGTTTAAAGGTCCTCCACGAGATTGTTCACAACTTCGATAGTTATTAATATTTTTCTATGGAATTCTGTACACAACTTTCGTAATGCGAATACAAATAAATGTCCGAACGATTTTCCAATCACCTTACTCCTTCAAAGTTAACTTTTTTAAATAACCCTGATTTTCGCGTCGTCACAGTAGCCTAACCCCTTAGTACGACGAATTATTCGATATAAGAAATACACCGATTGCAGTATGTAATTAATAATGAATTTCATAGAGTGTTTCAAAATAACCTGACATTTTTATTTATTGATAATACGTATGATTTATTTGAAAAGTATATTAACGTTTTGACATAAGGTACAAACATTGAGGTTATGTTCGGAACGCAATATCAGGGCCGCCTCGACCCTGTTTGCAAGCGTTCGCTCGCTTGACGAAATTTTCAATAACATTTTGGCCTAACTGCGGACTAATTTCATTAATGTCGAGACCAATTGCTTCCTCGATTTCCGGAATGGTCTGTGGATCATTGGCATACACTTTTCCTTTCAGAAAAGCCCAAAGAAAGACGTGCACTGATATTGTGTTCCGCACATAACCTCCAAGTTTGTACCTTATATCGAAACAAAAATATTTGTACTTTTCAAATGAACAATACCTTTTATCAATAGACAAAAACGTCAAGTCACATTGAGACAACCTTTCGATCGACTGCGGGATAAAAGTACCAATGAATTCTACGTAAATACGAATAATGGTAAGTCCCTTACCATCTGTGCTTTCTGCGACGCATGCGCAAGCGCACGTAAACAAGAGTACAGACAGAAAGAAAAGAGTGCAATTAAAACGCATGCGTCATGCGACCAACGTATATACATACAAGCTGAACGCCGTTTATCTTAGTGTTCCTAACGGTCTTTTGAACTCTTTGGCTCCATGCGCCACATCCACAATTTGTCATCTACAAAAAGGTTAGGATCTCGCAGGCTCAACGACGATCGTTTGGACCGAAATGACATGTCGATTGAACAATTTGTCCGTCGACGATTATTCCTTCATCCGACGGACAAATTTTCGATTCGACCAAGAAACTATCCTACCATCTACGGTTTTGCAGTACTTTGATTTTTTCGGACAGACGAACGAATGGCATTTTTCGCATGCGAGAGAGGTCGTATCGATCGCTATTGTTTCTGCACGTAATTAAGGCAAAGTTTGGCAATTTTTTGACACACGTTTTGGGAACGTTAATCGGGGTACCGAAGAACCGGAAATGGCGGATAATGGGAAAATTAACACTGCTTAATCATGCGATATCGAACAATCAACAAGTCGTGTATTATAATTAGTCTTTGGACGGGTAAAACAAGTCTCGAGTGTTAGGATTGGAACATACGTTATCGGAGCCTCGGGCCATCTGCAAAATAATTGTTTTCTAATGAACGCTCGAATACATTTCGCTCGATTTTCTCGCATGCTTCTTTCTCAACTCATAATTTTGTCATTATGGCAGTCCACGGTTCGAATATTAAGGATGTTGAGCCCCAAATCGCAAATGATAATAAAATTCTGAAAATTTCGGACGTTTTTGTATGAAGTATTCAGGAGGTCGTGTAAAAATGTCATGACGATTGAGAAGCTATTTATTGAACAATTAACATCAACATGTTTCATAGGGACTCAACATCCTTAAAAAACCAAAAATTCATTTAAACTTTCCTTATTTACCAATTTCAAGAGAGTTTATTTTTTGATACTTTTTTTTTACTTCGACTGTGTTGGTTTTCTATTTTTTCTTATTAAAATTCTTTTTAAAAATTATTTACTTTTATTGCGAGTGTCGTTATTTTTTAGGGTTCTTCAAATTTTATGTTTCGATGTGTAAAAAAGTTTTATTTGCCTTGGTAGTCTCTATACATTTTCAATTCAAGCTTTAATGTTTGACGTGTTTCTTCTATTTCCTGTATTGTTATTTTCCAATTCCCTTTCAATTTCACTATTCTCCATAGCTTTGTTTCAAGACAATTTTTCAATTATTTTTTTTAATTACCAGTGCCTTTTTTTAAATTTCAGCCTTCAATAATCCAGAACGTTTTTTTTATTTGCGGTTCCAATATCTTTTCAAAGCAAGTTTTGATGTTTGCTTCGATTTCCAGTCTTGTTATTTTTCGATTCCTTTTTGATTCCAAGGTTGTTTAATTTCTTAATTTCAGGCATAATTCTTCGGTAAATTTTTCAATTACTTTTGAAATTTTCAGTGCCTTTTTGTATTACAGCCTTCAATAATTCAAAACTTTTTTTTTATTTGCAGTTTCAATATCTTTTCAAAGAAAATTTTCATATCTGCTTCGATTTCCAGTCTCGTTATTTTTCGATTCCTTTACAACTTCAAGTTTGCTTAATTGCTGCAAGTATGATTTTTAATTTATTATTGAGGCCTTAGGCCACAGTAACGGGTATAAAATCACGTGCGAATTCAACAAATCTTTTTCGCATGAAAAAGTCATTCGCCCATAAAATTATTTACACATCTATTTAGTATGAATATCAAGTTGTTGGAATTTTTTTTTCCGATGTCTAAAATGGCCGATTACTCGAAACTTCTCGAAACAGCTTCTTTCCAATTACCGTGACAAATAACTTCAACGATTTTCACTCGATTTACTTCAAATTTAAAAGTTATGTTCCTAATTGCATTTCGCAGAGAAGTACGTACGGATTTTTTGATTAATCGAAAACTTTTCATTTTATGAGCAGTCATAACGAAATTTTTCATTGAAAATTCATTTCTTAAGTTCAAATACCTACAACTTTTGAATAAAACAATATTTTTTTAATTCCCTACGTACTTCTCTAGATATTCTAATGTAGATTGACGAGAATTTTTGTTTTTCGTTCTAGGTAAAAAAATTTCGATGCAAAATGTCACGCCGCGGAGCGCCTAAAAAAAGACAAAAGAAAATATTAGTAGTCGACCATTTTGTACATTGAAAAAAATATATACATTTTTTGACAGCTTGATATTCATACTAAATAGATGTGTAATTAATTTTACGAGTGAATCACTTGTTTGTACGAAAAAAAATTGTTAAATTCGCACATGATTTTGAATAATATGAATTATTCTATTAAAAGCTAAATTAATATTTGGACACTAATGTATTGATAATATAATTCCCGTTAAAATTTGAATTATTAGACATAATCCTAATAAAGATCCTAAATTTCATCAAATATTAATGTTTAGGGGAGTTGGTAAATAAATTAATGAATCATAAAGAATTTTTAATATTTTTTTTTTACTCCCTCCGTTACTGTGGCCTAAGGCCTTAATTTTCAAGTATCTCCATTACGTATAACTGTTTCAATTTCACTTTAAATATTGACAAATTACTCCGAAATTTGTAGTTTCGTTATTTCTCTCAAACCTCCACAATTTCAAATGTCCATATTTCCAAATTCGTCTCGTAATTTACAGACCCTTCCTTTTATCATTCTCTCCAAGTCTCAAAATCCCTTTCCCTCCTTGATGCACCGTTAAAATTCGAAAAACCTGAATTCTCCAAGTTTATATCAAATTATCGTTACTCTGGACCGTGAATGAGAAACGAGTGACAGTCGCAGTGTGCGCGTGCTGGGTTTCACATTCTCCGCTAAGCCCTCGTTATTTTTTGCTTTCCTATAGGCCCTATAGGGCCGTTCAACGTCACGTGACAGCGCGAAAAATCGCGATCGATCGAAACTCGGAGCGACGAAAAAAAAAAAAAAAAAAAAAAAAAAAAAGAAATTCGCGACCAAAGGAAAAAGGACGAAAAAAAATAAAAAATAAACAAGAACGTATGAAAATTCAGTTGAGACGTACCTGATCAGGCGACAACGAGCTGTCGGCGGAGGCGTTTCTTTCCATGTTCGCCGCGGTCCTTTCAGTCTTACAGCTATTGTGATAATCCGACTTGGCCTTTTCCACCTTCTGCAGGAGCTTTCCCCAGGGCTTCTGTGCCTTCTTGAACGCGTCCTCCATCTCCTTGCGCTCCTTCAGCGTCATCATCGACTGCACCACCGTCGACGAACGAACAAACAAATGCGTCAAATCAGCTATCACGAGAAACGTCTATGATCCAACCCATACTTCATATTTGACCCAAGACGAGACTTTTTTCGAGAGTGGTACAAATCGATATTCCACCCTTAAGGGGATAAAACTGGGGTTTTTAAAGTTTACCCGTGACACATTTTTTGGTCGAAATTGCTTGAAACTTGATACAAATACACTCCAAAACGGATAATCGAACATGTATGTGTTTGGGGTGGTTTGGTCCATTTATGCCAACCCAAATAAACACAGTTAAGGGGTCTTCTCACTTTAGGCGCTAAAAAGGCTATTTTCATGAATTTTTTTTGATACGTTTATATTATAGATATTGTTATAAAATCGGTTACACTTAATAAATAGACTTTCAAAATACATTTTGAAAAATTTTGATTTATTTAAGTCACTATTTATAGACGAGAATGGTAGTTAAAAAAATGTCATTGAAAAATTGTGGGTCTGCGCTGTTGATGAAATCTCGGAGATGGAACCGAAACAAAAATATCAAACGGTTTTAGATTCAGTGTGTTAAGGGTGTTGAGTCCCCAATCGCAAATGATAATAAAATTCTGAAAATTTCGTATGTTTTTGTACGAAGTATTTCAGAGGTCGTGTAAAAATTTCACGACAATTAGGAAGCTCGTTATTGAACAATTAACATTCACAAATTAAATGTTGTCTTATGGAAACTGATGTAACTTTGCAATAAGTTTTTTTTTGGCCTCTCAATTTTCTAATATCTACAATATACTGAAAGCAACGGAAACAAAACGAAATTTATTGACAATTTTTTTTTTCCAAATTTTCCAGAATTTTCTTATTTTTTATTTCAACCCCCAAGGAGGTTGAAGTAATGATGATAGAATTCTGAAAATTTGGTATGTTTTTACATGAAGTATTCAGGAGGTCGTGTCAAAATTTCATGACGATTAAGAAGCTCTTTATTGAACAATTAACATTAACACGTTTCATAGGGACTCAACATCTTTAAGGGGTTACCCCCACTTGCGATTTTGAAAAAATCGATTTTTTTATTGCATTTTTTTGAAGTATAAGTATCTGAGAATATGTCCTGAAAATTTCAAGTCGATCCGAACAAAATTGACTGAGATATGAGCGTTGAAAGAGAAGAATCCGTGAATTGAAGAACTGAAATTGAAACTTTAAACGCGTTTTTCTCAAAATGGCATTTCTGAAGTCGGTGGCCAAGATTACTCGAACACTAATGAACCGATCTTCTTGAAATTTTGCAGGCTTATTTAATACATAAAAATGTAGTCTTTAATCGTTCGATTTTTTTTTCGAAAAAAAATGGCCGTTTTATAGCCAAAAAACGCCCGTTTTTTTCGTTAAAATCGAACCATTAACTTTGACTGTCCGCCATTTTGTGAAAAATGAATATTTTTTAAAATCCTTCGATTAAAGACTAGTTTATACTTATATTTGACTAAATCCATCCGCATTTTTTTTTCAGATGATCCACTTCGCCGCAATGTTGGTCACCGCAAACCGTGTATATAAAAACATTATTTCATTGACGGCCATTTGCCACTAAACAATGTAATATTTTTCAATAAAAAAATTACTGAAAGTTCTTCAAGATGTGTTCTTTAAGATGGTATATTGATCGATTGAAAAAGTTTTGTAGTTCTCTTTAAAAAAATTCGTGACAAAGGCCTTTTTTTGCGCTACAAGTGGGGGTAACGCCTTAAGGGCAGATATACACCAAGGAGCCGGAAAAAAGGTGATTTTTGCGAATTTTTTTTCAAGGAAAACTATTTGAAATTTCGGATTGGGCTTTTAATTATCTAAAAGTATATACATTCAAAAATATGATTAATTTTCTTTATTTAAAAATATGAAAAATATACACGGATATCGTACGATTCTTGGAGCGTCGTATTAAAAATCGGTACCCGAAATTTCTCGAAAACCAATGGACCGATTGCCTTGAGGTTTTTTGTGGTTATTCTATACACCATTGTCTAGTACTTGTCATGACCGATTTTGAAAATATCGATTTATTACAAAATGGCGGACGTTTGAACGTAAATAGTGATTTTTGGGCCAAAAATTAGTTATTATTGTGCCTAAAAAACAAAAACTAAGTAACGGAAAAAAAATCCTATGACGAGTACTAGATAATGGTGTATAGAGTAACCACAAAAAACCTCAAGGCAATCGATTCATTGGTTTTCGAGAAATTTTGGGTACCGATTTTTTTACGACGCTCCAAGGATCATACAATATCCTTGTATATTTTTCATATTTTCAAATAAAGAAAATTCAACATATTTTTGGATGTATATACTTTCAAACAATTAAAAGCCCAATTCGAAATTTCAAATATTTTTCCTTGAAAAAAAAATCACAAAAATGACCTTTTTTCCGCCTTCTAGGTGTAAATCTGCCCTTAAGGGTCGAATTTCAGGAAATACTGAAATACGTATTAAATCATTTGCATCGTAGAGCATTTGTGCAAAATTTCAACTGAATCTGCCAAAAAGATATGTCGTCCACAAACTTTAAAATTCTAAGGGTTGAATTTCGATTTTTATCACTCCTGAAAGAAAACGTTTTATTTTGGGTCAAATTAAAGGCTGCGTTGTCAGAATTACGAGCTACAGATATCGCAATATCCCCCCCCCCCTCCCCCCAAAAAAACCGTCGAGAGTAGCGAAAAAACGAATAGATGAGTAAAAAGAAATCATAATTTTCCGAGTGGAGTGCAACCTTGTGATAAGTGTCCTTCTGCCACGTCTTGACTTGCTGGACAACGTCGTTGCAAAGATTTTCCTTGACTCTGAGATGAAGGTCGCAGAGCCTGTCGGACTCGACGAGTACCCCTTTCCACGCGGCCTCCGTCGTCCCGTACTCCGGGCCCTTCTCAATCTTCTCGTTCCAATTTTTCGACCAGCCCTTCAACGCTTTCGCGTAATTCTTCTCGATCTCGGAGCGCTCCTGTACGAGGGCTATTAGGCTGTCGCACAATTTGTGCCCGTCCTCGATTCTCTTTGTCGTGCGCTTGTAATTTCCGGGCTCCCAGAACGAGTCCGACGTTGCTATCAGCATGTTGTCGTCGCTGTGGTGTGACATCTTCCTAACCTAAGTCGAGATACTCGCTTCTTCACCTACAACCGGAACACCAACGTACGTCAGTGAACAATTATTAAGAAATCATTAAAAAATATGAGTCGGAAAATAATAATTATCTTATTATTATTATTAACTATAAACGCTTATTATTATTTTCCGACTCATATTTTTTAATGATTTCTTAATAATTGCATATATTTATATATATATATAATAATAATATATATATATATATATATATATATATATTAGGGTGGTTCATAAGAAATTAATTTTTGTTTCCGCGGTTCTCAACGTAAAATGTTACTCCGTTATGAAAAAGTAATCCATACAAAATTTGAGAAGTCTAAACATTTTTTAGGTAGTGCTCAAACGACTTTTAATTATTTTTTTTCGACTTCTCGTCAATTTTTTTTCTTCATTTGTTTTCTCACTGCAAAACAACATATTGCTCCAAAAAAACACGCATATTTGTTAGACGTTCGGTGATGTAAACACCGTGTTACTATTCATCGAGTGGTTGATATAATTTTCGCAACCGAATAACATATATTGATTTTTAATCTGCAAATACAAATTGTTTACGGTAAAAAAAATGTCAATAAAAATTGTGTACTGTTGAAGGAAAAATTAAATCAAGACGCACATTGGATCACGCACTGACATTTTCTGCATCGAGATAAAAAAAACTCATTACTCCGATAATCAATCAAAACATGAAAAAGGCGTTTGAGCACTAACAAAAAAAATTCTTAGAACCCCCAAATTTTGCGAAACTTTCTTTTACTTAACATACTTCAATACTCCGTTGAGAAAAAAAATCGATTTTTTTCAACCCCCCTAATATATATATATATATATATATATATATATTAGGAGGTTGAACGAGTTCTCGCTATTGTCCAACAGATGACGTTACCAGAACTGTGTGCGCATAGTATACGATCGTAACATTTGATTATTTTTCTCAATTGTTTTCGAAGGTGGCTGACTAGACTTCCTCATAACGATAATGATGATAATAATGACATAAATAACAATTGTAACCATGATAATCTAAAATGTAATAGAACGAGATATAGTGATAGTGACAGTAATACTAATAAATTGTATTAAACGTAGCAAGTTATAATGATAGTTACATAAGTACTGATAGCAATAGTCACAGTAATCGTAAGAGTAATAATTTATATGCCGATACCATTAGTATAATAATCATTATGATATATTAGCACAATAATAATAGTCGTGATAATATATTAGCATAATATTAATGCTAATGGTAATAGTAGCAGCAGTAAGAAGAAAAATTATTATTATTCCGATGTTAATAGTAGTAGTAGTAGACTTTCGCGCGGAAGAAATAAAATTGGCGCGCTAATGGATCACATCGCGCGAGACGCGAATTTGACGACGCGAAGTTTTCTAGCACCGCGTTTATATATATATATACACACACGCGTCTGATAGTGGCTCACGAGACATCACGTCGTTTCTTGGCGGAAAGCAGGACAAGCCTAAGACTTTCCTTCAGAGACGAGTTTTCGAGATCGTGCGATAGATAGACAGGGAGAGAGAGAGAGAGAGAGAGAGAAAGAAAGAGCGAGTAGAATGCGCGTGAGAGCACATTCATTCTGATCGAGCGGATTCTCGCTCTATCGATACAAATTTCGTAAGAAATCAATTTTCGATCATTTATCACCTGAAAAAAAAAAACGTGGCGGAAAGGGACATTTTTTTTTGTAATTCACCATTTATCGATGTATTATTCTGCCTATAATTAATATCAAAGTTATCATTTTACTTTATTTATTCATTATATTAATTTTAAATTTACTAAAACTCGATTTCATATTTAGATATTCATTTCTAAATTGATAGAATTAATTAATTAAATATCTGAGTATAAATAACATTAGTGGCGATTATTATTCAATCGAATTATTTACTTATTTAGTGTCAATCATTATCAACAGAATTTTTTTTTTTCAAGAAAACGAAATATCCGCGAACCATTTGAGGGAAAAAAAATTTTTTACCCCTCAACTGTGAATTTCGCGCTTCGAAATTTCCTCTCATTCGTTTATCGTACGGAAATGATAGACGAGCATCGTGCACGAGGGACCACCGCTTCGGGGGGTTCGCTTATTGAGTTATAGTTGCCCGCGGGGAGCGTTTTCCCGCCCCCCCCCCCATTCGCCCAGCCCGCGTCGCGCCACTTATCACATCGATCGGTCCGATTTGCCGAAGCCATTAAAAAATCAAATCCGCTAAGCTCGGGATAATAAGGATGTGTGTACGCGCGCTACTGGCGAGACAACAGAAAATACTCTGCCGAGTTTTCTCGATTTTTGAGAGTACGCGAAGACAAAAAAAAATCACCCGCATGGACAAAATTGTGGACGTTGAAGTTTGTATCATTGGAATGCAACGAAAATGAATTATTTTCAAGGAGTTTCAGGACAATTGACAAAATATTACCAATCGATTTAAATTTATATAGTAATCTCTTTGTCATTTACTGAATATACCCTCTGAAGCTTAAGGGGTAAGGCCACTGTAAATTTTTTGAAAAATCGATTTTTTTTTATTGGCTATAAAAAACTATTCGCAAAACTTTAAACGCGTTTTTCTCGAAACATGGTTTTTCAAAATGGCACGCAGCATAACTCGAACAATTTTCATTTTTTTTACTTGAAATTTTAACCAGATGTGAACATTTACATTATCTTGAGAATGTCGATCGGAATTTTCAAGAACTTTATTTATTGATTTTTTATTAACAAAAAACTTGCCGTTTTTTTTGTCAAAAATCAATTTTTTTTTTCAAACGCACGCCAAATCCACAAAAATTGATGCTTTTTAAAATCCGATCGACACTCTCTAGCTATAGCCCTCTAGATTAATGGTTTTTTTTTTTTTTGTTCTAGATTCAAAAGTGCACCAGTGGTGCTGCGTGCCGCGGAGCCCTGGAAGCAAAACATGTCCCGGGAAGATAGCTGTGGAACGGCCATATTGTTTTTTTTTACTGTAAAAAAATTTTATAATAAAGTTTAATGTATGCCCGATAACACCATTAAAAGTTTTTTTTCAAATACCTTCAATTTCGGGAGCAAAAAATTAGTGAAAAAACCTTTTTTTTTGGGCCGTTACAGTGGCCTTACCCCTTAAATCGAACGTCGACACCATTTCTGTAAAATGTATCATTGAAAAAAACACTTTTCAACATAGGGGCATGCCTATGCTTATCGCTGAATGGCAGTCTTACGCATGAAAAAGTGTGAAAAAATGTTTAAAATATTATGCAAAACCGTAAAATCACTCGGTACATTATGACAATTTTGTCATCAGTGTCATAATGTACTCCTTATGTTATTCGATCATAGGCATCTCCCTATGTTATAATATAATAATATATATAATATATAATAATAATTATTATTATGTATTATATATTATTATTATATAATTATAAAATATTATACATTTTTAATACATTTTCAAATATATTTATTTTATTTATATTATTTATTTAATATTATATATATTAAATTTCAATTAAAGTGTTTCTTTTTTCAATTGTAAATTTTATAGAAACGGTGTAGTCAACCGATTTTAAATTTGGAGAGTGCATTCAGCATATGACAAGGAATTTTCTGTAAAAATGTGAAGCAAATCGTAACGTTTCGTCATTTGTCCCGAAGCTCCTAAATAGCTCCATTTTTTTTGGCCCATCTAGGCTGGGAAAGTTGCGCAAACGTTTGTACGTATTCTTATTAGAAATTCACGACCTCTAGTTGTAAAAAAACCCTCTGGATAATGATAAAAATAGAGGGGTAGAAAGGGAACAAAAAATTGTTGCTTTGGGACGATGCACACTTCAAAATGATTAAAATGGTTCGTTGACAGGTGTCCAACGAGATATCGAGAAAAATTAATTACATATTTGATAAATAATTCTCGGAATAACGTAATATTCCACTTTTTTCAATAAATAATTCTTTGGCATCCCCCAATGACGGATTTTAGTCAGCCAAAGTATATTTTTTTTCAGTACGCAACCGATATAGCCTGAATGATTCGTAAATCGTTGGCGTTTCGGCACCTTTATCTTCTTATCAATTTTCATTTCGACATACGATAGTTCGATGATGAAAAAATTGACGTATTTATGAGACCTGAAAGATGACGAGATAACTACTTATAAATAGATATATACGTATTCATTATTATTATCAATGATAATATGATATACGTAAACAGTCTTGTTTACATTTTGAGAAAAAAAAGAATAATTCCTTAGATAAGTGAATTTCCCAAAAAATGAGTTTTTTGGGTTGAGCCCAAACAAACCAACCGAAAAAAACCCATTATTCGGAAAAGTCACTTATCTAAAAAATTACCAAAAAGAGCATTTTTTTATTTGCCTCTTTTCTGAATGTACTTTTTTTCTCGATTTTTTTAACGTGTATTATCGGCACGAAGTGCACTGTTGAGCAATAAACAAATTACCAATTGCGCACTGATGTAAATGCCTCAGATTTTGATAAAGAGTTTTAAAAATAGGCTCGAGAGGATCCGTCACTGAAGTTCAGGTGATAAAAAAATACTCGTGCTAGTTTAAATGACGCCCAATCGATTGAGAGAGGTTAAACGAGTTTTTTTCTCGAAACTATGCTTTTCAAAACGGTGTACACGATTTCCCGACATCCAATAAACGGATTGACTCGAAATTTCGCACACTTATTCAGCATAATAGTAGTTTAGTCTTGACCGACGTTTTTCGTTTTTAACCTTTTTTCCTTTAGTTATTAACAATCATGATATCATTTTACCTCAAAGAATCACAAAAAAAAAAAAAAATTTGACGATTGAAACACGGCAATAAATAAAGTCTCGGTCAAGTCCTAGCCAATATTATCTCTTTGAAGAAAAGAAACTGGTTTTTTTGTTTTAGCTCAACCGGGTGGCCAAAATCAAGTACACCGTTGAGCCCCTCACGTCTGAAGGTCCTTCACGAGATTCTTCCCAACTTCTTTGGTTATTATTCTTTTACGAAATTTGGTAGACAACTTTATCAATGTAGGTACAAATAAAGGTCCAAACGATTTTTCAATCATCTTTCTTATTCCTTCAAAATCAATTTTTCAAACTAATCCCGATTTTCGGGTCGTCACAGTAGCCGAACTCCTTAAAAACACTTCTAAGAGGAGAGTAAATACCCAAAAGAGAGAAAAATGGATACCCATGCTACAGAAAACTGGAAAAAAATATTCTAAAAGGGTTCTAAACAATTTTTTTGTTTGTGTTCGAGCGCCTTTTTCATGTTTTTTTTCTCATGATTATCGGAGTATTCATTTGTTTTTATCTCGACGCAGAAAATGTTAGTGCGTGATCCAGTGTAAGTCTTGATTTAATTTTTTCTGTAACAATGCACAATTTTTATTTAAATATTTTTTTTACCATAAGCAATTTGTATTTGCAGATTAAGAATCAATATATGTAATTCGGTTGTGAAAATTATATCAACCACTTGATGAATAAGAACACGGTGTTTACATCACTGAACGTCTAACAGGTATGCGTGTTTTTTTTTGGAGTAAGGCGTTGTTTTAGAGTAAGAAAACAAATGAAGAAAAAAATTGACGAAAGATCGAAAAAAAAATTAAAAGTCGTTTGAGCACTACCTAAAAAATGTTTAGGCCTCTCAAATTTTGTATAAATTACTTTTTTATAACGTATATTATATATATACATATATATAAATGTGTGTGTGTGTGTGTGTATGTGTGTAGGAAAATTTTTATTCGCGAAGACACCGTGCGAACGTTCGAATACGGCAACCAGCGCAAGCCCGACGATATAATTCCTTAAGCGTGATAATTGTATTTCGTACATGCAACGCACGTTGGCCGTTCACGGCGCGATAAGACACGACCCGATAAGGGCATATATAAATTAGTCACGAGAAACGTAACGATGACTCGCGTCACTGTTGAGAAAACACACACACACACACACACACACCCACACACACTTGAGCTATCTGCTCGTATACTTAGATAAGTCGACTACACTTTTTTACCTAACCGCGAACGTCTCGACGCTGCATTAGGGGAGATGTCATTGAGGAGGAATTTTTATCCTGGTTGGAATCGACTGATAAGGTACGGAAGCTGATCGCGGGAGTGTGGGGAGAAGAGAAAACCCAAGTATCGAGGAGTCAAAAAAATTGAGCCTTAAGGCTGAGGGAGCCTGAATTAAAAGTCCAAAAAATCGTTTTTTGTTGCTTAAATCGATAGATAAACTATTCAAGACTATATTTACAAAGTTACAGAGGCCACTTGTAAATAGTTCGGAAGATACAAGGCCGATAGCAGAGAACCGATTGATATTTGATATTGATATTCCAATTTGTTGAAGTTTGCATCGTTGGAATGCAACGAAATATTTTGTTTACCGATCTTCCCAAATTTTCTTTAACGCGTTAACCCTACTTGTAGCGCAAAAAAGGCCTTTTTCATGAATTTTTTTAAAGAAAACTACAAAACTTTTTTAATCGATCAATATACCATGGGTAATTGATATCAGTATATCAGGCCACTGTAAATTTTTTGAAAAATCGATTTTTTTTTATTGGCTATAAAAAACTATTCGCAAAACTTTAAACGCGTTTTTCTCGAAACATGGTTTTTCAAAATGGCACGCAGCATAACTCGAACAATTTTCATTTTTTTTACTTGAAATTTTAATCAGATGTGAACATTTACATTATCTTGAGAATGTTGATCGGAATTTTCAAGAACTTTATTTATTGATTTTTTATTAACAAAAAACTTGCCGTTTTTTTCGTCAAAAATCAATTTTTTTTTTCAAACGCACGCCAAATCCACAAAAATTGATACTTTTTAAAATCCGATCGACATTCTCTAGCTATAGCCCTCTAGATTAATGGTTTTTTTTTTTTTTGTTCTAGATTCAAAGGTGCACCAGTGGTGCTGCGTGCCGCGGAGCCCTGGAAGCAAAACATGTCCCGGGAAGATAGCTGTGGAACCGCCATTTTGTTTTTTTACTGTAAAAAAATATTATAATAAAGTTTAATGTATGCCCGATAACACCATTAAAAGTTTTTTTTTCAAATACCTTCAATTTCGGGAGCAAAAAATTAGTGAAAAAACCTTTTTTTTGGGTCGTTACAGTGGCCTTACCCCTTAAAGAACACATCTTGAAAATCTTTCAGTAATTTTTTTAATGAAAAATATTACATTGTTTAGTGGCAAATGGCCGTCAATGAAATGATGTTTTTATATACACGGTTCGCGGTGACCAACATTGCGGCGAAGTGGATCACTTGAAAAAAAAATGCGGATGGATTTAGTCAAATATAAGTATAAACTAGTCTTTAATCGAAGGATTTTGAAAAATATTCATTTTTCACAAAATGGCGGACAATCAGTTAATGGTTCGATTTTAACGAAAAAAAACGGCGGTTTTTCGGCTACAAAACGGCCATTTTTCGAAAAAAAAAATCGAACGATTAAAGACTACATTTTTATGTATTAAATAAGCCTGCAAAATTTCAAGAAGATCGGTTCATTAGTGTTCGAGTAATCTTGGCCACCGACTTCAGAAATGCCATTTTGAGAAAAACGCGTTTAAAGTTTCAATTTCAGTTCTTCAATTCACGGATTCTTCCCGTTCAACGCTCATATCTCAGTCAATTTTGTTCGGATCGACTTGAAATTTTCAGGACATGTTCTCAGATACTTATACTTCAAAAAAATGCAATAAAAAAAATCGATTTTTTCAAAATCGCAAGTGGGGGTAACCCCTTAACAGATTCAAGCTATGGAAATCCCGCGATCTTTTTTCAAGTATCTTTTTTCAACTCTACAAGCCAAATCTACTAAATATGATCTTCGACACTAATAATAAAACGAAGGCAGTTAAAAAAATTGTTGCATTCGAACGATGCAAACTTTGGGCCCATGCTGCAGTTAAATAAAAACACTGATTACCATTTGTTGATTTTTATTTTGTGTTTGGTCTAGTTCGGTTTTGAATAATAATGGTGAACAAAACTCTACTGTCCAGTGAAAATCTTATTGGTATATCCGGTTATAAAATAAAACAGATTCTTTGAATTGAATAAAAATTGGTTTATTATTGTCAATTTAATGATCCTACACAAACTCTTTCGATTGCAAATACAAATACAATGTATTTTTCATCCATGCCAGCCATGGACAAGTCCATTTCTGCTTGAAAAGGCAGTTTTTAACTAATTTCAAAGTGTTTAGTGCCGGATTCGATGCAAAATATTTCGGGAGCCAATAAAAATGGGCTTGAAGAACTCAGAAAGAAAAAAATGTAACCTAGTGTGGACAAGTCTGATTTTGTTCGCCAGCTCCTCATCTCAGAATCTATTCGCCCGATTGACTTCCTGATTCGGAAGGCGTTAAAGTTTCCATCGTTGGAGAGCAAGAGAATAATTTAAAAAAAAATAATTTCTTAATTTTCAAATCTGTTTGGGGTGTAAAAATTCCCCAAACCTTTCTACGTATTCGCATTATAAATTAACTATTTCAGTTCGCAAAAAAAGGACTGGATAATGATAAAAACAAAGAGAGAAAATAAAATATCGTTGCATTCCAACGATGCACAATTCAACGTCCCAAATTCAGACAGGGCATAGTTCATAACGTTTTCCATCGTATGACCTAATAATTTCTTCATACGTTTATGCGTTTGATAATAATCAAAGACTGAAGTTGTTTTTTTTGGTCGAAAATCGAGCTTTCTTCACAACAGCTTGTAATTTTCGTAATTTTTAAAATTTCCAAAAAGTATCCCGTCATACGAAAGTTTTATTATTATACTAAGAGTAGACTTTTTAATTTTTTCTTCTAAATGAGTTGCCGGGACCACCCACAGCGATTGGCTATGCAGCAACGACGGCACTTTCTTTAAATAACAATAACACCATTGTTTATCAATATTTTTCGATGAAAAAAAAACCCAAAGTTGGCAAGACTATGTACCAATCGTGTGTAAAAGCCCGACTTTGTCGGCCGTGTCCTCTCGTGAGAAAAAAATATTGAAATTCAACCTGTTTTTTGGACCCCAGGGGCTCAAATCTTGCACGCAGTTTTTTTTACCTCAATGTTGTCCGGAGGAAACGCAATATATACGTATGTATTGTTGGGTCTCACGTCTCGCCGTAAAATTAATTGATCTCCGAACAAGAGTCCACCAGAGTTGGTGGTAGGGGGCGAAAAAAATCATAGTCGGTCACGCTCGATCGGTAAGGAAGAAAATTAAAACGCATCCGAGATAGTCCGAAGTTTTCTCGCGATCCTGCGGCACACACGCTTTGCGTGTATATTCCATACGATTACCGCTCTCGCGGAGAGTTTCTGGATTGGCAACATTCCACGAGGCACTGTTGTTGAGCCACCGCAAACACGCTCCAACGTCCTCCATTCTCGTTCCCTCTCTCCCTTCGAGTTACGTTAAGGAGGGTCGAGCGTTTCACCGATGGACGTTAAAGGATACGAGTCCTTTTTTTTCGGACGCAGATACGTGCCAACTTATCTGCGTCCGAAACAGAAGGATTTGGAAATCAAATTTCGTTTTTCGCAAAAACAAATTGTCGATATTCATTTTTACCGATATTTACTTTCATAGCTGACTCTTTCTGTCTCGCTTCGATCAAAATTTAATTTCATTAATTTCCTTCATATTAATTCGTTAATTTCGTTGATATCGTTTTTGGTAATTCTTTAGATAAGTGACTTTTCCGAAAAATGAGCCTATAATCCTTTTTTCGCTATTTTGTTATTTATTGCGTTATAAATTATGATATTCAGGGGGAGGGAGTTGCAATTTGTCATTACAAATTTTTTTACGAGCAAAAATATCGTCAAATATAATTTCGAATTTTTCAAAAATTCACGTTAAAAAACAGGTTCAAAAACCTGTGTTAAAACCCTCATGCAGGGGGGGGGGGGGTTGGTTTGTTTGTATTCAGGAAGGCTTCTTTTATAAATCCCACTATAGGCGTCGAGAAGTAAAAAAATGCCCCATTTTGTCACGTGCTTCCGCAAAATTCACAACCCCATAACTTTTTAACGGGGAAGGGGGTGGATTTCAGATTTCCCCGGCTGAAAATCATTATTCATAATGCAATAAATGAGAATTTAGCAAAAAAAAAAAGAAAATCTTTAACTCATTTGTCGGAAAAGTCACTTATCTCAAGAATTACCGAGTTTTCACTCTTCCTATTTACTTTGGTTTGCTGTTGATTTCGTTTTATTCATATGTCAATTTACTGAGATTTAGAAAAATTAATTTTGAAGTTTCATAAAAATTTGCTATTTGCTTCTTTTTAACATTCTTCTTCTTCGCATCTCGTAATGTTTATTTTTATTTCACATCGAATCTTTATTTCTTCAATTTCTGTACATTTTTCCTTATTTCATTTGTACCTTGATATTCGCCTGACAGTTCACTGGAGCGTAATAAACATTATCAATCTCTCCCTTCCCCTCGTTTTTCTTTTTCTCGTTTCGTATTTTACCGTCGGTTTGTTTTGAGCTTTCGGCTTTCAATCTTCCATTATACGGCCACAAGTATTACACATCCCCCCGAATGGAACACTGTGTATCTGACAGGTTAATTTAAAAGTTGTCGCCACGTGCATTCAGTGACACTGACAGAACGCAAAGTCGAATAATCGATCCCGGAGTCTCTTCGATGTGCTCGAGCCCGGCTCTGTGTGTGTGTGTGTGTGTGTCATTTTGTACTCCCTCGCCTGTCCCTGGGCATTGTCCATATATTGTATCATTCACATGCGTCAGTCATCGCGCGATTCTTTCCCTCAACGCTTCATCAGGCGCTCCAACTATACTAGCGGCAATCTCGCGGAATATTAATGGCAACAAAAAAATCGCCACCGAATCATGAACTTTAAGGAATTTTTGTACCAGGGTGGTGAAAAAAAATCGATTTTTTTTTCTCAATGGAAAATTGAAGTGTGTTAAGAAAAAGAATGTTATGCAAAATTAGAGGCTTCTAAACAATTTTTTAGTCAGTGCTCAAACGCCTTTTTCGCGTTTCTCATGATTATCGGAGTATTCATTTTTTTTATCTCGATGCAGAAAATGGTAGCGCCTGATCCAATGTAAGTCTCGATTGCACTTTTTCCGTAAAATACACAATTTTTATTTAAATATTTTTCTTACTATAAACAATTTGTATTTGCAGATTAATTAAGGATCAATGTATGTAATTCGGTTGTGAAAATTATATCAACCACTTGATGAAAAAGAACACGGGGTTTACATCACTGAACGTCTAACAAGTATGCGTGGTTTTTTTTGAGTAGTATGTTGTTTTGGAGTAAGAAAAGAAATGAAGGAAAATATTGACAAAAAAATCGAAAAAAAATTAAAAGTCGTTTGAGCTATACCTAAAAAAATGTTTAGACCTCTCAAATTTTGTATGAATTACTTTTTCATAACGTAGTAACATTTTCCGTTGAGTACCGCGAAAAAAAATCATTTTTTTAACCACCCTAATATGTATACATATTTTTTCAAGTTTTTCGCTTTTTCGTAACATGTTTTTTGCTGTTAATGAAACACTTGTTATTTATTAAAAAGTGTTGATCCATAGCATTTTTGTTGCTGTGTTTTCCGAGAGAGCGCGCGAGAGAGAGAGAGAGAGAGAGGGAGAGAGAGAGAGAGAGAGAGAGAGGCAGAAAGAGAGGGAGGGAGAGGTTGTTATCGTCATTACGATATAAATGTAATAATACTCGCAATTAAATATGCAATATTGCAATGTTGTTTACTATTTCCATTGTTGGATTTTATTTATTTATTAATTATTATCCGACTCTCTAGCCATTTAACTATTACATTTATGGGTCATTCTCCTGAAATGATCATTTTGCATGTAATCTGACTTTTTAAAAATAAATGCTATTCGCTAAATGCTACCCGACCAGAAAATTGACATGTCCTGAAAAGTGGAGTCCGTCATTGAGAAATGTGTAAAGCTGCTTTGCTTTTCCCCTCATCGGAGATATTTCTAATTGATTAGGATGAAACTAATACATCTGTTGTAATTCTATTCGTCATCAAAAGCATTCATTTCGTCAATGATAATCGAGGCTTAAATATGTGCAAATATTATACAGGATTAAATATGGTCTTTTATAATTAAAAAATGTAAGTATATATTATTCTATTATTTTTGCATGAAATTGAAGGAAAAAAATAATGGATTTCTTTTTACTACACCTAATAAAAATAAAGTATATATTATTGTATTATTTTTGCACGAAATTGAAGGCAAAAATGATGGATTTATTTTTACTACACCTAATATTATAATCGACCATAAATAAGACTAATTACAACGATGTGAAAATGATAATAAACCTAAATGTGCAATACATACTGTAATATTATTTATCTTCATTGGCGGATTTAAATAATTTTTGAAATTATTATCCGATTCGTTGGCCATTTAATTATTCCCTATATAAATAAATGTAACAACGAAGTTCAGAAATAATTTGATAATAATGAATAAATAAATAAAATTCAATGGACATAACAAGCAATGTATGCACAGTCTCACTGTATTTTGCTCTCTCTCTCTCTCTGTATATATATATATATATATTGTATATGCACAGTCGGAAACGTTGCAGCCCCCGGTGTCAACGTCATCGCCCACGCTCGTCCTCGACGAAACCGTACGACGAGACTCGTTACGATAATAACACGGTTCTCTCGCGCGTTCGCGTGTCTACTGTTGGATACGTTCTGCAGTCGCATGTCTCCCCTCTCCCGATCCCCACTCGCCGCACCGCAGCGTGTGTGCACGTTTTATAAATACCGATACACGCGAGTCCACGGTGCCTACAGTTGCGCCCCCCTCAATTCGAGATCTGAGGACCCATTCATAAATAAAAAAAAAAAGAAACCGATCGTAAAGGTTGAGAGATCTTTTGATTTTCTTCAAACGACAATTGCTTGGGAAAACGATTTTTTTCGGAAATTTGTTCACCCAATGCCGTTGCGTTGTCGAGTACTGAAGAATGTTTTTTTTTAATCATTTTTTAATGAAATTTCATTGGTACAGAGTTGGCGTTTTCATTTGGGTTCGTTTGGGTTGCTTAAATCGATTCTCGGGGCACTTGCTGGCGAGTCAACTGTAGACGGGTACAGAGTTGTATAGAGTTGCGTGTATAATCCGCGCACGGTACGGTTTGGAGCGTTGTGTAGTCTGGAAATGAGTGTACATAGGTTTGCGCGGCTTTCATCTAGGAATGCAGTTTCTGTACGCTGCAGCATGGCAAAATAATAGCCCGAGGGTGTTCTCGGCGCGACGGTGGAGAGGAATCGATGGATACGCGGGTACCTGTGGTGGGAAGCACCGTCAAAGAGAGCCGGCCCCGTGTACAGGGTGTCTCGGATTAAGTGTCGCAAGCTCGTAGCTTAGAACGCACGACAACGGAAGTTACGATACCACCGGCATCGAGGTTACCCAACGCGTACCCCGGTAATCCCAATACCGGCGGTATTGTAACTTTCGAGTCTGATAACCAACAGACTCGATGAAAAAATACTCATTCATAGTGTTTTGAAAAGCTCTCGAGATAAGCTACAAGAATGTGCAATAAAAAACAAGGCTTCATACACAAAATTCTGTTGTTGACCTTGACACGACCTTGGCGGTTGTACCCAAGGTCAAATTGGCATTGTCATCTTTTTGCCCTCTTTAAACGGAACAACTTTTACTCGAAGCGTTTTTCATTATACTCCGTACTTTCCGAGATATAAACGTGTAACACTCTAGCCGAGACACCCTGTATATCGGTACCCGTATACAGGGTGTCCCGCTCGAGTCGAACGACTCGAATATCTTGGAAACTAATAACGATAGAAAAAAATGCTTCACACAAATGTTGATCAGTTTCAGGGGGCGCGTCGTTCGGTCTACGTGATTTTTTCCTACCCTCACTGGCAGAGGCCCTACGAGCATGAACTGTATTTTTTTAACGCACCAATCGACACGTATATGGGGGAAAAAAGCTTACACCGGATGTTGCACCATCCGAAATTACTCTACTTTTGTCCGAAACATATTTCAGTATCGTCGAAAGTTTCGGAAACATTCACGTGGGTCGATTCGAATGAGACACCCGGTGTATGCATTCATATCCTTGTACACACTGTTCCCTTTTCGTCGCATTATGTTCGGACGGATTCTCGATAATTGTGCACTTTTCCTAAGGTATCTCGCGTGACCTTGAGGTACAAAGATACGCGGAGGAAGAGAAGATGAAGAGAAAAAAAGCGTGTCGATGAATTCCGGAGATATATATATATATATAGAAAGCGAGCTATATTTGAGGGGACTGGAGTGTCGGAATAATTATGTAATCGTAACGGCAAATAGCTCGGGCACACGACCGTGACCAGCTTAAACATCCGTTTCGGTTTGAGGCCTCGTCTCTATACGTATACATTTATTATGTACGTGTCGCGAGCACCTATATATTCACCCCCTCCCCTTCCGCCTCCCAATGATGAGATAATTGACACTGTTCTAATTAACGAGCAGAACGAGACGAAGAGCTTTTTTGTCTCATGCAATCCGGCAATCGTGTACCGTCCCTGTCTTTTCTCGTTTCTTCTGAAAACTGCCGATGCGAAACTCCACTGACATTGTCTATAATCATGAAGTTCAACTTCGCATGAATGGACTGCAATGAATGAGTATTTATTGTCCGAATCAACGAAAAAAAAAAAATCGCCAGCTGCTTTGGCCACGAAAACAGCTCAAATGTTTTTTCTTTTTCAATTTTCATGAGAGATTGATGGACTCAACTTCACAATAAAAGGTTTTAGATATAAAAAGAAATTCCGATAAATAAATGATATTTGTCGTTGGGTTGTAATTATGCAAACTTCGGCACTATAGATGCGTAATAGATCTAGTATTATATGAGATATGTAATAATAATAAGTGTAATAGTCACTTTCTATATACACACACACATATATATATATATATATATATATATATATATTTATTTATTTATTTATTTATTTATTTATTTAATCGGTAGGCACATAAGTGATGAGCTATATGAGCTATACTATAGGTCCAGACGAACGGGTCATCACTCATGAGCCAACCTAATATATTTAGAACGTTGAATAAGTTCTCGCGGTTTTCCAACAGATGGCGTTACCAGAACTGCGTGCGGGTAGTTTAAGATGGTAACGCATCTATAAAAAAGTGCTACAAGCAAGCGTGAAATTCAGTGTATGTCATTTTGGCGGGGTACAAGCAACTTTTTTTTTCATCGTGTTAAACATGTCAAATTTCTGCACTGAATTTTACTGCACTTCGTTATTTGAAAAAAACATCTGCATCTGAAGCGCTCAGAATTCTTGCTGTGACTTATGGCGAACATGCAATGTTGGAAGCAACATGCAGAGATCGGTTCAGACGCTTCAAAACAAATGATTTCGATGTGTTGAATTGGAGGCATTACTTCGTGAAGACTCATGTCAGACGTTAGCTGAACTTGCACAATCATTAGGAGTTGATCACACAACAGTTTCGAAACGTTTGTAAGCATTAAGGATGACCTTTAAAAAGTAAAGCATTTGTTTTCACGAAAATAACAGCGAGAACTTATTCAACATCCGAATATATGTGTGTGTAAATATATATATGGCAATATTAATCTCGATAGCAAAATAAAAGAAAAAAATTAATCATTTTTTTCATCTCGTCCCAAAAAAATTAAAATACCGTTAAATATTTCTCGAAATGAGTTTATAGAAAGAAATAATGTAATATATATATATATATTTTATACATATATACAGCGAAAAATGTTAGTATATAGAAAAAAACCTATCGAAAAATAAGCTCTATGAGTGAATCTTAAAGGGTAGCACGAGCGATATTTATAAACGTTCCTAACTTTGGGACAATATTATAGTTTTTCTTTTATATATTTACCCATACATGCAAATTTATTTGTGTGCGTGTGTGTATACACTACCGGTCAAGAGTTTCCAGACACTTCAGATAATAGCAAAACTTTCGACCACTTTGGATAATTGCAAAGTTATATTAAAATACTCTAAATCATTATATAGAGTTATATAGTATCTTCGTAAAATAATGATATTATTCTAACTTTATTTGGCGAATATCCACTGATCGAAAGTTTTGCGATCATCTGAAGTGTCGGAAAACTTGTGATCGGTAGCCTATATATATACATATACTCTCATACAGTCGAACCTCAATATAACGAAGATTTGTCCACTCCCCTTCGATAGATACCCGAAACCTTGATACAACGACACAATAACATGCATTATGCTCTTTTTTCTAATTGGCTGCAAAAGTGTATCTTAATTAAACCTTCCTTTCTCTAAAACATATCCCCATATGTATAGTACTAATATATATTCTTTTTGAAGAAAGTTTTAAGGAACATGACCTCGATATAAGGAAATCTCAATATAACGAACATCCCTATAGATTCGTTATATCGAGGTTCGACTGTACACACATAGTGTACCTTTGAGCTCCACGAAGTTGAAGTTTGCATCGTTGGAAGGCAACGAAAATGATCGCCCCCCCTCCCAATTTCCTTTGGCTGATTTGAGCTACGAAAATCATGCAAACATTTTTTCGATACCTAATGTAGCAATCTACAACCTAAATGTGCAAAATATGACAGAACGATAATGAAGGTAAGCAATTGAAAAGCATTTTCGTTTCATTCCACAGATGCAAACTTTAGCCCCGTTGAGCTCCCCACGTACAATATAAAAAAAATTGTTCTCGTGCTTGCATCAATGAAACTTCCCACGTGACAATATTTTGCAACGCCATTTCCGTCTTCCACCGCTTGTTTTTTTTTTTTAACCAATCACATTACCTTAAGGCGTTACCCCCACTTGTAGCGCAAAAAAAGGCCTTTTTCATAATTTTTTTTGAAGAAAACTACAAAACTTTTTTAATCGATCAATATACCATCTTAAAGAACACATCTTGAAGAACTTTCAGTAATTTTTTTATTGAAAAATATTACATCGTTTAGTGGCAAATGGCCGTCAATGAAATAATGTTTTTATATACACGGTTTGCGGTGACCAACATTGCGGCGAAGTGGATCGTCTGAAAAAAAACTGCGGATGGATTTAGTCAAATATAAGTATAAACTAGTCTTTAATCGAAGAATTTTAAAAAATATTCATTTTTCACAAAACGGCGTACAGTCAAAGTTAATGGTTTGATTTTAACGAAAAAAACACGGCCGTTTTTTGGCTACAAAACGGCCATTTTTTTCGAAAAAAAAAATCGAACGATTAAAGACTACATTTTTATGTATTAAATAAGCCTGCAAAATTTCAAGAAGATCGGTTCATTAGTGTTCGAGTAATCTTGGTCACCGACTTCAGAAATGCCATTTTGAGAAAAACGCGTTTAAAGTTTCAATTTCAGTTCTTCAATTCACGGATTCTTCTCTTTCAACGCTCATATCTCAGTCAATTTTGTTCGGATCGTCTTGAAATTTTCAGGACATATTCTCAGATACTTATACTTCGAAAAAATGCAATAAAAAAAAATGATTTTTTCAAAATCGCAAGTGGGGGTAACCCCTTAACCTACGCGTGAAAAATCACGCCGAGGGGGGGGGGGGGGGCTTTGAGAAAGTGATTGAAAATGTTGTTGGCCACCGGAAAGTTCGCGGGGGCTCTTCCCGCCACGACGTACTCGAAGTATCGTCTCGAACGATAAACATCATATACAGCCTCGTGTGAGCCCCAAGCGATGAACGACTGGGGGGGGGGAGGGCGAAGGGGTTCTCTCACCGACGATTCAACGGGGGCGCTCACTTAAAATACGTTGGCGTAGGTCAGGTGAGGTCACGCTCGAGCGACTGCCTCGATGTACGCGACCGCGAGAAGCTTTTTTTTCGCCTATCTTTTTTCTTCTCCCCCCCCCCTTTTTTTCTCTATCCAACGTCGGACATTCCCGGGGGTCCCTTCCTATCCCTTTTCTTTCCCTTTCGTTTTTTCTTCTCTCCTGTCTACCTTCTCACAATCGCGAGTGGAAGGTGCACGGGGATTCTCGACACGCGTCTTCCGCACGCGCGCGCTCGCACCCCACACGATTTTTTTTCACGAGCGAGGTCGTTAACGTCGCGCGCCCTACCTCCTTTGAATATTAATCGAGGAAAGAAGAAAAAACGAAGGCCAAACGAAACAAAAAAAAAAAAAGAAAATCGAATTCTTTTGCGTCTCGTCGCAAAAACACGGGCGGGATGCTGGGGACATGGAGTCCGAGAAATATTTCTCGAAATCAATTTAAGGGGGGAGATACCTTCAGGCGAGGAAAAAGTTTGCCGATTTTCTTGTTTTTTTTTTTAAGAAACGAATTTATTTACCATTTTTGCGACTTGGGGATGTTTAAAACTGCTTTCATTTTTTGTTTTTCGTATCTTTTGTATCGGTTATTTGTATTGTTTTGTATTGTATTGTTTTTTGTATTTTTTGTGTTGATTATTTTTTGTATTGATATCAATCTTCAAAAATGACGTGACGAATTTTTAAAAAATAATTTTGAAGTTTTTTCTTTATCCAAGATTTAAAGAAAAGTTATTGCGAAACTGTGAGAAAAAATAACGGATTTTTTTTTCTTTTTAATCATCGTTAATTGACATTTAAGGAACAATAAAAGGGTTTCTTTTATTTTTGATTAAAGTTTGACGCTTTGGTAAAAAATAACGGTTCAGCCGATCAATTTTAAATTGTGGGGGGGGGGGGGGTACTCGGGCATGTACTGGACGAAAAAAAAATGTAGAAACGTGATTCATTTTGGCAATATTTGCAAAGTTCACGTGGATTTTTCAAAACGGGAAAAGAGTTATTGCTTCGTACTTGTTCAAATCAATATTAAGGTTAAAAAAAAATTCTCTAAAGTACCAAAAGGTACTTTTAGAGAATTTATTCTAGTTTACGAAGCCCACCTTTAGCTCGCTGTACGATCATTTGTTCATGAGATATTGATGATCTACGAAAAAGCTCCTTTTTTTCTTGAAACGCCGATATATCAGCGAAAAATGGTGGTACAGAGGTCCAAAAACTATCGTTTTGAAGCTGAAGAATCAGGCTAAATGATTCCAGTATTGATCAAATCCAACAAAAAAAATTTTTGAGCTCGTCGACGATTTTGATAAAAAAATCGATAATTTTTGCCTCGCGCTATTTCTTAAATTCACGCCGGGCGTGTTGCTGAAAAAAAAATGTTACCGGTGAGATTCGTAAACTGGAGATTTCAAGTTTTAAAATTCCATTTTTTACGATACGACCATTTTTCACGAAGTTACAGCTATTTAAAAATCAATTTAAAAATTTTCACAGCCGAATTACATGGACTGATTCTTCATCTGCAAATCCAAATTGTTTATGGAAAAAAAATATATTTAAATAAAAATTGTGTATTGTTACAGAAAAAATTTAATCAACACTTACATTGGATCACGCACTAACATTTTCTGCATCAAGATAAAAAAAATTAATACTCCGATAATCATGAAAAGAAAACATGAAAAAGGCGTTTGAGCACTAGCTAAAAAAATTTTTTAGAACCCTCAAATTTTGCAAAACTTTCTTTTTCTTAACATACTTCAATTTCCCGTTGAGAAAAAAAATCGATTTTTTTAACCACCCTATATATAGGAACTAAAATATAACTATAAAAAATATGTACGAGAAAAAATAATTCGTACGATTTTCGTCCACTATTTTTTACGTAAGGTTTTTTTTATGCACCTTTTTGGAACTGAGTTGCATTGCAGATGTAGACACTATATATATCGTGTCGATGTATATATGAGTAAGGTAACAAAAACTCGTTACGTCGATGCGACGCAAACCTCTTCATCGCGCCTCCTCATTATGGTCGCACAAACGACAGTTACGTTGTTTCACCTTCAGCGAGAAAACTTCAATCGAGAAAAGGCTCGCCCGTGTGTGTGTGTGTGTATGTGCGGTAAGGGGTTTCGCGATGATCATCGTCCTCGCCGATGTCACGAACCCTCGCGTGTACTACGCTCGACGATGCGATGATGGCGTGGCCACAGGCTATTCAGAGTTACGATTCGTTTTTTTCTTCTTCTGTAAGGTTTGTTGTTGTTGCTGCTGGTGTTTTTGGGACCGATGAATTTCGACGATTAAGGATGTTGAGTCCCAAATTGCAAATGATAATAAAATTCTGCAAATTTGGTATGTTTTTGTATGAAGTATTTCAGAGGTCGTGTAAAAATTTCACGACAATTAAGAAGCTCGTTGTTGAACAATTAACATTCACAAGTTAAATGTTGGCTTATGGAAACTGATGTAACTTTGCAATAAGTTTTTTTTTACCTCTCAATTTTGTAATATCTAAAATATACTGAAAGCAACGGAAACAAAACGAAGTTCATCGATTAATTTTTTTTTTTTCTTCTAAAAATTGTTCTTAACAAAATGTTAATTTTTTAATAACGAGCTTCCTAATCGTCGTGAAATTTTAACACGATCTTTTAAAAACTTCATACAAAAACATACCAAATTTTCAGAATTTTCTTATCATTTTTTATTTCAACCCTTAAGGAAGTTGCAGTAATGATGATAGAATTCTGAACATTTGGTATGTTTTTACATGAAGTATTCAGGAGGTCGTGTAAAAATTTCATTACGATTATTTCATTAACATTAATATGTTTCATAGGGACTCACCATCCTTAAGGGGTTACCCCCAATTGCGATTTTGAAAAAATCGATTTTTTTTATTGCATTTTTTTGAAGTATAAGTATCTGAGAATATGTCCTGAAAATTTCAAGTCGATCCGAACAAAATTGACTGAGATATGAGCGTTGAAAGAGAAGAATCCGTGAATTGAAGAACTGAAATTGAAACTTTAAACGCGTTTTTCTCAAAATGGCATTTCTGAAGTCGGTGACCAAGATTACTCGAACACTAATGAACCGATCTTCTTGAAATTTCGCAGGCTTATTTAATACATAAAAATGTAGTCTTTAAACGTTCATTTTTTTTTTCGAAAAAATGGCCGTTTTATAGCTAAAAAACAGCCGTTTTTTTCGTTAAAATCGAACCATTAACTTTGACTGTCCGCCATTTTGTGAAAAATGAATATTTTTTAAAATCCTTCGATTAAAGACTAGTTTAAACACGGAGAGAATTTTAAAGTATTTTTTACGGTGAAATCTCCGTAAAAATTACATTAAAAATTTGAAACCGGTGACAAATGTGCACATAGTCAAAAATTGACACTAGCTTTTAATATTTTGCTTTCATTCATGTAAAAATTTAAGCAAGTAGCATAATTTTTTACATTTCTTTCAGTAAAAATTCTGACACATTCTCATGTAGAATTTTAACAATGGGCTGCCTCAAAAATTCCAAGTTTCTACAGTAAAAATAACCTGGACAAACTTGAAATTTCTAAAATCCCTAGCGAAAAATTAATTCCCTATGATTAAATAAATACTCTATATACTGTATTTCTGAACATTTGTGTTCTTGATTGCTACTTATTTTAGCATATCATCTTTCCGTACCATTGTAGACGTCCTTTATCGAAGTTTCTTTTCACGTTTCTTTGTTTTCTTGCGTAGAACGGCGTAGAACACGTTAGACTGCACGAGACCACGAGGCTTTCTTGGCCCATGCTTCGTACTATAATGCGCATGCGCGGTACCGCTGTTGCTAAGCAACGCGGGTCGGCGTCGTTCGTGCTCGTCATACTGCGTCATACACAAGCACACTCTCACAGCTTGCGTTCACGTATACGCACGCTCGCACACAGAGCTCACGCGTACGGTCAGGCGACCTAGCCCTAACTGATTTTACTATAAAGAACGTAAAATTCCGGTGGACGCACGGAAAATTTCGGCTTCCTTTTTTAAATTTTTATGGAAAACACGCAAATTTCTCAATGTTCCACTGAAAATTTTTATTTATATTAGCACTTTTTTAACTTATTGTCGTAATCTTTACGTTTCATGAAATTTTACTATTAATTTCAGTAAAAATTCTGGAAAATATTTTAAATGTCTGTTACGCAAAAGTAAATTGTGATTCATTTTCATGAAAATTTATAATTTATTTCCTAAAAACCTGAAGAATTGCACATTTGTCACCGAGTTACTGTGATTTCACAGTAAAAATTACTTAAAAATTCTCTCCGTGTACTTATATTTGACTAAATCCATCCGCATTTTTTTGTTCAGATGATCCACTTCGCCGCAATGTTGGTCACCGCAAACCGTGTATATAAAAACATTATTTCATTGACGGCCATTTGCCACTAAACAATGTAATATTTTTCAATAAAAAAATTACTGAAAGTTCTTCAAGATGTGTTCTTTAAGATGGTTTATCGATCGATTAAAAAAGTTTTGTAGTTTTCTTTAAAAAAATTCATGAAAAAGGCCTTTTTTTGCGCTACAGGTGGGGGCAACGCCTGAATTATTCTTCCGGACTATTATATATATGTTGCGCTGGAGATGCGGCGTGAACGGAGCCACTATCCGGACGAATAACATACGCTTATTCGTCCGATAACCGGACGGGGAGACACTCCGTAAATAAAAATGTCAGGTCATTTTGAGACGCCCTATACGTATATGTATCGAGACTTAGTACTCTCGTGACGTACCTATAGTACAAGAGATCGTTTTCCCGAGGAGAAACGACACCGAGCAAGCTCGTATCGATCTCGCTGGTATAGGGGACGATCATGACGAGGCCCGAACGAATAAAGAAGAGAAGTGATCGTCGTAGTCGTATACGATCGTGTTACACCGGTCGCGATCGGTGTAACGCTCGTCGTCGTTTACGGATCGCGCTCTCGGAGACTCGATAACCGGATCGGCTTCTCGGTAAATCGATGACGCCGTGCGTATCGTTCGCGAGCCTCTTTGCAAGGGCCCAAGGGCCAAGGGTGGTATTTCGCGCTTGAGCCTCTGTACACATACGTGTGAATATTTACGCGTGAGAATATTCGATAGGGGAGTCTCGTGCTCAAGACGACACACTTTAACTTTCACGATGAATATTTAAATACAGTCGGACCCCCCGATAAGAACGCCCGCAATAAGAACGCTTCCCCCACTCCGACTCGAACCCCGAGCTCGAGTCATTTCGCGTGCGGGTTTCTGAATAAGAACGCCCAGCCTGGGAGAGCTTGGAACAGTAAAATGAGATGAATTTCGTAATGCACATTTCCGTTTTGAACCATTCTCGTTGTGTACTATGATGAAATGTTGCTATACAATACGAAACCAACACTTTTTGTTAATCAAACGCATGGATTTTTCGAGTCAATTATAAACATTTTATTTCCCTCTATAACAAGTAATGTCTGTATATTTGAAGATTGTCGTACAAAATAGCCAAAGATTCAGATAAATTGTTAAAATTATTTTCGTTGTGTTGAGTCATTTTGATCCATGGGGCATTCAACTGGAGGTTGAATATATTCAAGGCAGCCGAATTCCTCCATTGAATATGAAGTCTCAGAGAAATGGAGTTTTTCAATGTCTTCTTTTTCGGTAGAATTAATACTACTTTGCGGTACAGACTTTGTTTGGGTTTACAACGAAACAATTTTCATAAACAACAGTCTATTTTTCGTTTCTTCTGTGACATCTTATATCGTCGATGATCATCCGCTATTATTCTATTACTAATATGTATGAATAATATTTTTTTTAAAGCGTTCATTAAGTAGAACAAATGCGACTGAGAACGTCTTGTGCATGGGCTACAAGTTGAAACTCGTTCGAGCGGCCGTTCTTATTCAGAACCTCGCGTGCCGAAAAGAACGAGAGAGACAGGAAGAGTCTGCGAGCGCGGAGCGCGCGCCTGGTGGGGGTACTCTAAAACTCTTCCCCTTGGGGCCTTTTGCGTTCTTATTGGGGGGGTCGGACTGTAAATGACGTCGTGTGAATTCGAAGCCAAGCGTGTACAGGGTGTCCTGTTATCAATGGACAATCCTGCAACTGTCGATAGGTCAAATTACGTCCTGGAATTTAAGTTCATTTTTTATTTTATTTATTTTTCACTTTTTTAGAGTATTTTTTATTCTTTATTTTTATCACTATCCGAAGAATAAATAATTATGATTTTTTATTATTTATTATTGTAATGATTCATTTTGATTATTCTGTTTTTTTATATAGGCTTTAGAATGATAGAACAAAACCATATCATTTTTTTTTCCATCGTTGCCATAGCAAAAAATATTCTTACACGGTGAAAAAGAATTAATTTTTCACTTTATTCGAGAATTTTGTTTTTATACGATAAACTAAAAATGTGCGTGGAAAAAGTTTGCTTGGGTTGCATATCGGGTTGCATGACCATTAAGTGGTTCATAAATGCCAGGCTTGTTTTTTCTATCTTATATATATATATATATAATAAGATGATGCAAATAAAGATATATAACCATAGCGAGAGACATTAGTCTATCGTAAGAAAATCATTTTTATGCATATATATATATATATATATACATATATACACACACACCTCTTGTCATCACACACAATCATTGGAATGGAGATTCATTCCCACCGTCATTTGTACCAGTGCGAACTTCCGGTCGTCTCTTGCGAACTTCTCTTGGCACTTGGCCAGCCAGAGAGGAACCCGGCACGTTGTGCGTGGGCGTCGCGAGAGAAGCGAGAGAAGACACGAAAGTAAGAAAGAGAAAGAAAAAAGGGAAGAAAAATCAAAGACCAAGACTGAAAGGAAAAGCAAAAACGAAAACAGAAAAACGTGTGTCTCTGTAAATGTACATGGATATAATATATATATATATATATATATATATATATATTTACATATATACATATACATATATATTTATATATATATATATTTATATATGAATATATTTATATTTATAATATATATATATATATATATATATATATATATATATATATATATATAAAATGCACACATACGTGGACGACACCGGAAAGGAGGACCGGATGTCGTCGGGATGCGAGAGCGCGACGAATGAAGAAGAAATGACTGACGTAAGAGAGGTCTATAAATATAACTCGTGTTCGAAAACCCGGTTCAAATTCCCACGTGCGCGAAAAAAAATGGGCGCGAATTCTCTCGGCGGTTTTTTTTAATTTTAGTTTTCCATTTCTTCAAAATATTCGCTGTTTTCTTTGTAATTTTGTAGAAATCTACAGGCAAACGCGCAGCGTTTTTTTTTTTCCTTTATCGACGATCGTTGCTTTGCGCTATACATATATGTATGGATGTATACACATATACCTGATCTATCTCGGAAAATGCTGCTTCGATCGAATATTGAGTACAATAAAACTTTTAGGGTTCAAAGGGCGCGCAGGGGGGGGGGGGTGAAAAATACATTTTGGGTAAATATTCGGAAGTGGTGCTCCCGCTAGAATCAGGCTAATTTTTGTTTCGGTTTGCTTGAGGTTGTTTAGGCTTGTTTCGGTTCGTTTGAACTCTTAAAGAAAATTAGCCTGATTCTAGCAGGAGACCCACTTCCGAATATTATACATTTTTTAATCCAAAATTCAAAATGACGACGTTATAATGTGCAAAATGTTTACTGTACTTTTCGAAATTGAATTTCGTTTATCACGAACGAATTTGACACGCTAAAAGTAATATTTTTTGTAGGAAAAGTTTTTTGACGCTCATAATTTTTAGGTTAGATTACCATTTTTTTTTTTTTTTTTTTACTATTTCTGGGGACGTCTTCGGCATCTTGTTTGGGTTTGTTTGGGTTATTGGACAAGCCCAAACAAACGAAAAAAAGAACATCTCACACACGCACACTCACACTAGGGATGTTAGACACTGCTTCGTCGTGGTACATTCTGGATAACGCTAAAATAGTAAAAAATAGTATTCTAACCTAAAAATTATGAACGTTATCAAAAAACTTTTCCTCCAAAAGTTAATTTTGGCCTGACAAATTTTTCGGTGAAAAAAATGCATGTTTTCATTTTAAGAAAACATGTCAGCCATTTTGGATTCTGGATAAGAAAGATTTTTTTAACGTCCCCCTTTGAACCCTCAAAGTTTTATGATACTCGAAACTTGATCGGAGCAGTATTTTTCGAGATTAATCAGGCGAAAGATTTTAATGGAACACCCGGTATATGTATGTATATATACAGGGTGGACCATTTGACGTGACCACCCCAAATTTCTCCGTTGCTTTTAGAGTGATGAAAACACACCCAAACGTACCCAACCAGCCCAACCAAACCCAAACAAACCCAAAATATTTTGGCGAAAAAACATTCCAAGGTCATGATATCATAGGTCGTTGGATTCGTCTCAATATCGGCTTCAACGTCTTAATTTAAGAAAAACATGTTCCCATTTGAAAAACCATTGATGACCTTGAGAACGCAAAACTTATGACCTTGACAAAAATGAATTTTTCACCACTGTATCAGCCCTTCGAAATCAATCGAATCACCTCTTGACATTTTTTTTGTCACTCTAAAGGCAACGGAGGTATTTGGGGTGGTCACGTTAAATGGTCCACCCTGTATATGTATTGTGAGTTATAATGTAACTCAACGTATTGAATAATAATCGGATTCGTCTGACCATCAGCTACAACGTTTTAATTTAAAAAAAAAACATGTTCCCATTTGAAAAACCATTGATGACCTTGAGAACGCAAAACTTATGACCTTGACAAAAATGAATTTTTCACCACTGTATCAGCCCTTCGAAATCAATCGAATCACCTCCTGACATTTTTTTTGTCACTCTAAAGGCAACGGAGAAATTTGGGGTGGTCACGTTAAATGGTCCACCCTGTATAATATATATACAGTGAGTGATAATGTAATTCAACGTATTGAATAATAATAAGTCAAGTGAAAACGTCAGTGGTGAGCATCGATCGATGAAGAGTAGAACGGATCCTAGTCATGGAACGTCGTTCCCTCTTCCTCCTGCCCCGTCCTTTTCTTCGACTACCACCCCCCTGCCGTCGCCACCCGCACTTGTCCTTACGTATGGCAATTAACCTTGACCCAGTGCGGTACGAAGATTTATTTGATTACGGTTCTCGTATTGGGAGGACTCTCGACATTTCCTTCACTGCCCCCCGGCCTGGCCCAGCCTCCCTCTCGACCCCTCCGTTACAACAAAGGGCTCGTGTCGACATTTACCGAAATAGCGTCCTCCCGACGCTCGGAAAATTCCACCGCATTCGACGCGTACGAAAAAACACGCTGCTCCGTTTCATTTTTCCCCTCGGACGATTTTTTTGTTCACCCACTGAATACCGTTCCGCTTGGAGGTACGTGCAATCTGCGCGAGGCGCGAGGAACACCCGTAGCGGGGATGCGTTCCGTAGCGGATTCTAAGGCTGTCGAGAACGCGGCGGAGACCGTTAAAGGGCGTAAGCTTGGAATTCCGAAAATACGATTTTTTTCCCTGTACGTTTTTCTAGCGTAGAGTCTCAACTTTAATTTCTAAGATTTCAAAAAAGGTATCCGGTCACGAGAAAGTTTGATCGTTGTGATTTTTTTAGTTCAGATCAGCGTAGGTGCCAAAAGCACCTGCGCCATTCGAATAATAATAACTCCATTGTTTATCGACATTTTTCAATAGAAAAAAAAATCACACTTGGCAAGGCTATGTATAAAATGTGTGTAAAAGCCCAATTCCTTAACGGGAATGCTCTCTCGGAAAAAAAATATTGAAAATCAAGTAGCTTGAAAACAAGCTTGCGCAGACCCGGTGAACGTTCGAACGGAAACCAACTTGTCTCGGTTGCCGTTGAGTTTCCGGCAAAATGCCGAGTCTCAGTCCCTCCGGCGCACGATCCCGCATCACCTAAGACTCCTCGTTTCGCGCTGGGCTTAGCGCCCTTCGAGAAAAATAGTCTCGTTTCACGCTGGGCTTAGCGCCCTTCGAGAAAAATAGTCTCGTGTCGAAGAATGGATTTTCGCCTGTCGTGTTCGTATCAGGCTTTACGTACCGTCGGATCATTGCGGAAAAAACCCCCGTTTCTTTTGAATTGGCTTAAGGGGCCAGTCCCCTTTGAAAATGAAACCAAACGAAAGCAAGCAAGACTTGAAAAAATCGACGATGATGGGCAATCAGAAGGCATTTTGTACGGTGCAGGAATTGCCGATTGAGTTTAGGTAAGACTTTTTCATAGTATAAACTTCAAACGCGTTTTTCTCGAAACAACGTTTTCAAAATCTAACTCCATCGTATCTCTAAAACTAATGAACCGATTCTCTTTAAATTTAAACCACATATTGTAAACATGATTCGCAACAAGATGACCTTCGATGGTATTGGGATTTTTATTTTTACTCTTTTTTTTGCGAAAAAACAGCGAAAAAACGCTTTGTTGACAAACAAAAATCTATTTATTTATTGTTTATGTATATTTATATTTATTTTTATTTATTTATATTTATATTTATTTTTATTTATTTATATTTATATTTATTTTTATTTGTTTATTTATATTATATAATTTATTTATTTTACTTCATCCACCTATAGCTGAGAAAGAGTTGAATTTACAGGCTCGGCTTATAAGACTTTTTCGTAGCAAATTACTTTCTCCACAAAGTTCTTATTTGAATTTTTTCGATACATCTAATAGCTTAGGCGTTACAGCCGTTTGAATAAATATTTTCATACAATATTCACTTGAAATAATGATACCGCTGAAACGGTTGAATTTACGGACATGGTTCAACGAACATTATTGTAGAGTATCATATTTCCCATGAGAACCCACTTGGAAAATATCGCGATATCAAAATTCGCGGAATGGTAACACTAATAACAAGAAAAACATTTTCTTCAATGTTAATCAAATGGGGAAACCTTCAATTTTGATTCGCGACCTCTAAATATTTTTTGACAACGACCCCAACAACCCCCTTTCGCGAAACTTCGTGTTTGAGTACCAACTAAAGGTTTTTGGGCACGATGGGTCAAAAAAAAAGTTTCCCCGAAACGAATCACCCTAATATATATATTTTCTGACACCTTGATATTCATACTAAATACATGTGCAATTAATTTCATAAGCCAATCACTTTTTCATACGAAAAAAATTGTTAAATTCGCACATGATTAAAAACAAAATAACCATTATCCAGCTGGTCATCGAAAACACGATTTTCCGTATAGTTGCAAAAGAATAATTATCTTCATAGTTCAATGCAGCCTCAAAATCTGATCTTTAGAAAGGGCAGGTAAGGGACGAGGCTCGTGACTTCGCGCGATGTTTAGAATTCCAACGACGAATTTATCCTCGGAATCTGGGTTACGGTTTCGACCCCCCAAGCCCCCGCCCCTCCCCCTCCACGAAGAACAGAACACAGTACGAGGTAGCGAAAAAAAAGCTTCGGTATGGCATGGCAAATATGCCCGTAGCTCGCAGTGGGGATGGAAAGACGAGAAATTCAGAGGGGGGGGGGGGCGAGTTAAAGGGTTAAAGGAAAGGGTTGGATCGAGGCGGAAAAGAGGCACCAGGGAACGGGGGTTGTTCCGGAATGGCTCGTTGCTTCGGATAAATGATTGTCCCACTTCCGTCTTGCCCATTTTGCTATTCTCTTTCTCGCTCGTTTCGCGATCTTCCTCAAAAAGCTTTAAGTAGAGCGAGAAAAAGATATATATATATATATATATATATATATAATATATAATGTATAATATAATATTATTATATTATTTTATATATAATATAATATTATATTATATTATATTATATATAAAATAATATAATATATAATATAATATATATATATATATATATATATATCAGCTTTTCTTGCTGCAATAAACAGCGGACTCGTATGCACTCGTATGTTCCCTGAATATCTTGCCTTTCACATATTCGCCCTTTTCGCCCCAACCCCCGCACCCCTCTGAAAACCGTCGCAGCCCTTTCATTCGAATACTACACGTGCCTGCACCCCGGACGACCTTTTTTTTTTCGTCTTCTTTCCTTCTGCACTCTACCTCATTGTACACGGTCGCACGTTCGACGACACGATACTCCGTTGTGCGCTTGAATTATGACGGGAGAAAAGCACTCGGCCCTCAGGCCTTCGAACAATGTCATTAGGTGTGAAAAAAAATGCTTTCGAACTTGAGCTCTCTAAGAGGTAGGAAGAAAAGATTTTTGAACATGTAAATGTCAGGTTTGAGAATGTAAGAAGCGATTTCGTAAATGTTATTGATTACACGTCGAGTTTTCACGCTTGAACGTGAGGAACGAACTTTTCGAGTGAATTAAATGCGAGGGAAACAAATTATCAAGTGCTACCACTCGGAACTTGAGTTAGAGAGGGCAAATTGGGTATCAATTTATTTTTTGAGACAACCTCACGTGCACGCGCGCGCGTGTGTGTGTGTGTGTGTTGAATAAAACGATGTTTAATATTTATTTTCCACCGCAAAAAGCTGCTGATATAATGAAGAGAAAAAAATATATTTTAATATTATATTATAAAGATATTTGAATATTTAAATATTTTATTTAAATTGAAATTTAAAAATTTAAATATTTTATTCATTTAAATTAAAAAATTTAAATATTTAATATTATATATTATATATATATATATATATATATATATATATATATATATATATATTACATATAATATTTATATATTTATATATACAAATAATTATATAAATTATAAATCTTTATTATTATAAAGATATTTGAAATGCATCTTTGATATAAACCGTAATATTAAAATATATTTTTTTCATCATATACATAATACCATATATATAATTATCATATATATGTAATAAGATTTTTGAAATGCATCATTATATGGATTAGGGTGGTTCAAAAAAGAATAATTTTTCTTTCGCGTTGCACAACGGACAAAGTTACTACGTTATGAAAAAATAATTCATACAAAATTTGAGACCTCTAAACATTTCTTTAGGTAGTGCTCAAACGACTGTTAATTTTTTTTTTTCTCGATTTTTCGTCAATTTTTTTCTTCATTTGCTTTCTTACTCCAAAACAACATATTACTCCAAAAAAACACGCACACTTGTTAGACGTTCAGTGATGCAAACACCGTGTTCTTGTTCGTCAAGTGGTTGATATAATTTTCACAACCGAATTAACAAAAATATATAAATAAAAATTGTGTATTTTTACGGAAAAAATTTAATCAAGACTTACATTGGATCACGCACTAACATTTTCCGCATCGAGATAAAAAAAAAAACAAATTAATATTCCGATAATCGTGAAGAAAAAAAACATGAAAAAGGCGTTCGAGCACTAACAAAAGAATTGTTCGGGCGCTAACTGAAACCTTCAAATTTTGCGAAACTTTCTTTTTCTTAACATACTTGAATTTTCTGTTGAGAAAAAAAAATCGATTTTTTTAAAGGGGTTACCCCCACTTGCGATTTTGAAAAAATCGATTTTTTTTATTGCATTTTTTGAAGTATAAGTATCTGAGAATATGTCCTGAAGATTTCAAGTCGATCCGAACAAAATTGACTGAGATATGAGCGTTGAAAAAGAAGAATCCGTGAATTGAAGAACTGAAATTGAAACTTTAAACGCGTTTTTCTCAAAATGGCATTTCTGAACTCGGTGACCAAGATTACTCGAACACTAATGAACCGATCTTCTTGAAATTTTGCAGGCTTATTTAATACATAAAAATGTAGTCTTTAATCGTTCGATTTTTTTTTTCGAAAAAAAATGGCCGTTTTGTAGCCAAAAAACGGCCGTTTTTTTTCGTTAAAATCGAACCATTAACTTTGACTGTCCGCCATTTTGTGAAAAATGAATATTTTTTAAAATCCTTCGATTAAAGACTAGTGTATACTTATATTTGACTAAATCCATCCGCATTTTTTTTTCAGACGATCCACTTCGCCGCAATGTTGGTCACCGCAAACCGTGTATATAAAAACATTATTTCATTGACGGCCATTTGCCACTAAACAATGTAATATTTTTCAATAAAAAAATTACTGAAAGTTCTTCAAGATGTGTTCTTTAAGATGGTATATTGATCGATTAAAAAAGTTTTGTAGTTTTCTTTAAAAAAATTCATGAAAAAGGCCTTTTTTGCGCTACAAGTGGGGGTAACGCCTTAACCACCCTAATATATATTTATATATATATATGGGCCTATGTTCATGGACATGTACATGTACATACACACTGTGAGTTACATGCTCCGGCGGAGCTGCTTGCCCCGTCTGGTCACCTCGTCAGGCGGAAAAAAAACGCGCTAAGGGGCATAAAAAGTACACACCTGTATATGTGCACACACACGCACATACACACATTCACGTGTGTGTCTATGCGTCGGACATTACTCCGGGGTAACGAACTCCGTCGATTAATGATAAAAGCGAAGAAGTACACATTTTACTCGTAGGGAATTCGTCCGGAGATCCATACCAGTCTGAATATACGATCTGATTTTTTTTAAATGTCCATATCCACAGTCTTGGTTAGATTGCCAATTGAAAAGGATTATTTGTTTGTTTCAAATTTGCTGATCTTGATTATTTTTCTCGAAGGAAAGCTTTCTTCACGATTTTCGACACTCAGGGTATATTTTATAAGCATTGTCGACTATTACATGGTGTTTTTATTTATTTGTTATTTTTTTAACACAGCGGAGGCATGGCACGGTCTTCTAAACTGCATTTTCAAAACTGGCGCGGCCGATGGCCAAAAAAGTGATCGACCGGTTCTTATGAAATTTGGCATAACTCTTTCTCACCTTGTTGTCTAGAACACGATCTTAAACGTTTTTGAAAATAATAGAAAAGTCTACTTTGATTGCAAAATGTAGCCATTTTATTTCGAAAAATTCAATGCTTTTGTTTACACGCGTGCCGTTTCGTAGATTTTCATTATTTATCACTTTTTCTTGGTTCATATTCTGCGTATGAGCGCCAGTAAAAGAATTATCTTCGTCGATGTTTTTTTTCGGATTAATCCCATCGACGCTGCGCGTCACATGGCCTTTTTTTTAGTAAAAAAAAATACCACGTAACAGCCGAAAGTTGTAATAAAATATACCTTGGTCTCAAAAACAGTGAAGAAATATATTTCCTTGAAATTCCTTAAAATTTCCTTTGAAAAATATTAAAATTCCTTCAAATTTCCTTTAAAAAAGTCCTTAAAAAAATATTAAAATTCCTTAAAAATCCTGTCCTCATTTACATATATTCAAATCTATTATTATTTTATAACAGCTTGTTATCTGAAAATCATGAATTTTGAATAATTCAAAAAATTATTTGAATGCATTTTTTTAACCACTTTTTTAAAACGAACTAAAAAGTATAAAACCATTATCCCTAGCCCCATAAAGATTATCCTGAAAATCTGTGATTGTGAATTTTCGATAGCTCTGAAAATACTCGTCAGATTCGAAGCCAAAAATCGTGTTTAAAATTTCAAGTAACTAGCTCATCTGGAGGTTAGTTTAAAATCGATTGCAAAATTTGTAACGAAGCCACAAATAAACAGACGGATAAGAAAACGAGTTAATAAGAACGTGGTTAAATCAGCAATTTTTTCTCACCTAAATGTAGCTTCCCCCTTAAAATCGTTATTATATATATATATTATAATGTTAAAATATCATACTATTAAATATATATATATATATATATATATATATATATATATATATATATATATTACTGATCATATCTGAAATAAAAGATTTTTATAAACAATTATTATAAACAAACAGACAGACAAGAAACCGAGATTATAAAAACGTGGTAAAATCCCCCTTAAAATCGTTTTTATTCTATATATATATATTCTATATATTTTATTATATATATTCTATATATTCTATTATATATATGTATATCGAAATAAATCAGTGAATGGTGACTTACCGAGTCCCGACTACGAATCTCGTCCGGAAATATGCAATAGTGTCGCTTATCGCCCGAGACAGCCTCCCTGGAAGAGTCGGCCAGTTGATACCCGAACGGTTTTCACGTAGAGCGAGTGAGACAGTGGCGGCGGTGACGGTGGTGGTGGTTGCGCCCGTTGCTCAATGTTCCTTGTCTCTACCGATTAAGCGAGCGTCGGTGTGCCGCGTGATACAAGGGATTCGATGCCGGCTTCCCCGTGGCCGGCATTACAGGCTACCTGTGACGTACGTACCCGGGCGCGAGAGAAGCCTCAACGGTGTTCGATCCTGTTACAAAAATCATGCTGTTGGAAAATAAATAATAAGAATGGCGACAACGGTAGTTAAGGATCGTAGTAACGGTAATTAGGATTCTCGTGGGTTCCGGACAGTTTCGGAGACTTTAATAATAACCATGGCCATGGATAATAATGGCGGCGAAAGGAAAAAAAAAAGGAATTGAGAAAGAAGGATGGGGAGGTTATTTCGATATCGATTGTAAAAGTGTCCATGCATGTATATGTAAAATAATTGGTCCATTGGGATTTCTAGAGACATTTATTTATTTCGTGGTAGATTGCAGCACTGTACAGGGTGTCCCGGAACTAAATGCGTGCCTTGAAATGGGGGGTTGGGGGTGAAATTCTGAGTCGATTGATATAAGCATGTGTGGGTCTCAGATCAACCTCTGAATTGTTATTCATTTTTTAACGCGGGCCAATCAGGTGCGCCCGATGAGCCGGATCGTCAGGCGTGCCTGATTGGCTCACCTTTAAAAATTAATGACAATTCAGGGGTTGATCTGAGACCCACACATGCTTGTATCAATCGACTCAGAATTTCACCCGCAACTGTTTCAGAGAACGCAGTCAGTTCTGGGACACCCTGTATAGTGGGTGCATCATTGGGATACATTTTAGAAAGAAATGTTTCAAACAAAAGTTTCCTTGTTTTGAAAAGCAAAAATTACGATGTTGGATGTGTTTTATTTTATGTCAATTTTCAAGGTCGTTTCGAGGTCAACTTTCGTTTTTCCGATATGAACCAATGTTTTTTATTTCGGAATAATTTTCCGCGTAACGAAATAGGTAAGTTTTGTTTGAACCTCTTTTTCGTTTGACTCCAATTTTATGCTATATTTTGGTTGAATTTCGAAAATATAAATAAATTAATTTCAAAGTCGAAGAATTCAACATGTCAGAAATTATACATTATATTTGTCCAACATTGTATGACAATATCGAAATAGTATTGTTCATGTTAAATATGTTTAAATAATAATAATGAAGAAATAATAAATAACGTGATGATAATAATAATAATAATAAAATCGTCGAAAAACTGTCCTTGGTAGTGTGCACGCGATTATTACAGATAATAAATGCAAACTCGCTCTGATTATACTAACGAGGATGTGTCAGCGTAGTCTCCTTTTGAATGGAGCTGCGCGGCTCAAATTACGCGAGCTCGTAACGGCATTGGACGATTGAGCGTCACGAAAAATATACGACGCGAATCCGAGGCAATACGATCTCTACTGTATGATGCTGAATTTCGCATCGTTGGAATGCAACGAAATATTTTTTCACGGAATTTCCAAAATGTTATTTAACAGATTTATGCTATAAAGATCCGTCGACCATCTTTCAGCGTTCTTATTTAGCAATCAGCAGTACAAATCTTCAGAATATGATTTTCGATACCAATAAACGTAACGAAGCCAAGAAAAAATCGTTGCATTCCAACGATGCAAACTTCAGGCCCATCTCTACTGTGGACGCACGAAAATTCGTAGAAAAAAAAAACTTTCGTCAAGAGTTCGAGGAAATTACGCGTCGATTGTGCGAGGCAAGCCATTTTTATGACTGACGATTTTTTTACTCCAAGGTAGAAAGAGGGTAGGTGAGGTTTGGTTGACATTAGAATACTAGCCGAACGAAATTTACGCGGAAATATTTGGAGGCAGATGAAGAAGTCTGCGGGAGTACAATAAGTGGATTGAACAGGGCCAGGCGTGCCGGGAGCAACGTCTGGCTGCTTAATTGCATTCATAATTGAGGATATTCTTTCGTGTATGAGCGCACAAGTACGAATCCGGCGTTGGAGACTCTAAGTCGTGACAGGTTATATAAAGGGTGGAGCATTTAAGTTTCCAACAAAAGTTTCATGGCTTTGAGGAACGAAAATGATGATTTTGGTAATTTTTTTATTTCGTGGTGATCTTTAACGTTATTACAGGGTCAACTCTAGTTCTTTAAATAAGCGCCCATTTTTTTCATTATTATAGAATCACTTTTTGCGTAACAAATAGGTGACTTCTGTTTGAAACTTGTTTTTGTTCGACTTCAATTTTTTTTAATATCGATATTTACCCAAAATATCTTAATAAAATTATGCGAAAATATGAAGTCAAACGAACATAAGTTTGAGACAAGAGTTACCTATTTCGTTACGGAAAAAATGATTCGAGAATAAAAAATATTAATTCCTATTGAAGAAACTGCAGTTGACATTGACATGATCTTGACTGGCACTGAATAAAAAATATCGAACACCATAATCTTTGTTTCTCGAAACTAAGAAACATCTGTTTGAAACATTTTTTTCTTAAAACGCCTCCTTTTCGAGATATTTCGTTGTGAAAACTCGAATTGTACACCCTGTATGTACGTGAGCGAGGAGCTTTTTGCAGCGGTTGCTTTTCAATCGACCATTTCCGGCGTGCTTCCGCGAAAAAAAATGATTAAATATTCCGCCACGAAAGAGCGAGAAATTAGTGGAAATTGACGTCCCATTGGGAGCCGTGTTTGATCCGAAATAACGCTGCAGACTCGCATTAACTTTATGCATTGGTTACCTCTTCGAAGTAGTGTGCGGAGTAATTTTCAGTCGCGGGCGATGAATTCAAGAGGGAAACATATATGAGTGCGTGCGCCAAGTCGTCTGTGACAATTAAGATGCAGCGCGAGTATCGCACGCGAGTAAGTGATGAGTTAATGTAAAATAAAATTATGCCTCATCCTCGTGCACAGACACAAGTGCACGCGAAAATACATACGATTATGTACAGAGTGTTCGAGAAGTGAGGTCGAATCTTCGCAGGGCAGATAGATCTCAAAATTCCAGAGCGAAAACTCCTCAGGCGTTTATTTTTCTGACGCGTCGTTGCTTAGATATCTATAGATCAGCCAGCAGCCAATGCGGGCCACGGCAAAGCAGGGGGGGAGGCGTTGCGCGTGCGATAGGCTCGAGCCACGCCGCACGCTCCGCCCACAGGGCAGATTGGCAATCCTTAATCAATGAATATCGCAAGAACGGTGCGTCGGAAAGAAAAATCCACAAGGACTTTTCTTTCCAGAATCGTCCGCTCTATCGAGCCGTCAAGGATCCAACGCAACATTTCGGACACCCCGTACACAAAACGCGTATATTTAGGTATGCACACCTATACAAGAATAACGTAAATCCTCGAAGCTACCGTAAGAAGAGGAAGCGCGAGTATTGTTTAATCGCTCGTTGAATCACGAGCGTGAAGGGGAATCGGAGGTTCAGCGTGACCCTTGCTAGAAGAAAAGAGTGGAGCGTGACGAACCATTCGATTTGCCTCTTTAAGACTTGAATACAAAAACCGTTCGTGCTCCGCACTTCTTGTATCGCTAACCAACGCTCTCGTACTATAACACCGAGAAAAAGCTCTTCACCTTCGTACAGCAAACGACTGAACTGAACAAATTATTTTTAAAAAACAACCCGACTGGAAGCCTTACGATAAGCTGCCGTTTCTTCAACTTTAACGATTGCTGTATTGACGTTTCGTATCGCGAAAAGGGACAAAGGGATGACCATGACGAGGACATCCGGATGCTCTTCAACTGGCGAATGGACGAATTAATGATAAATATAAATTGAAAAGATAAATAAAAATTTTAAAAATAAAAAAGCTGCAAGACGAAGTACGACAGGCAAAATGTCTCTGTCCAAATATGGCGAAGAAGCAAGCCTCCCAGCGCGTATATCGATCTGCCTGAGAGTCGGCGAGTGAAGCTCAGTCTAAGGTATGTATATGTATATATAGTTTCCGTTTTCAGGTTTATCCTCGATACATATGTGTGTGTGTGCATGTGCGTGCGTGTGCGTGTGTACACACATTTACACATAAATACATACATATACATACATATACATACACACATAGGAACAAGATCAACGAGGATAAACCTGAAAATGGAAACTCGTAGACGAACGAAAGAGCGTATATAGAATGAAGGGGGTTGGATTCGATCACACACATACCTACATATATATAAATAGCATTTAGTACAAAGTTCTCGTGTCTAGTCCATAAACGTTCGAGACACGAGTGCGGAAGCCATGCCCGTCTTATTCTCGTCACTTTGCCGCAATGAATAAATAAATACGTGAAAAAATATTTTCAAAGCAAATAAACAAATGAACAAACTAATTTGATACACAGAGAAATAAACAAAAGCGACATAAATAAATAAAGTAATAATCTGAAACGTTGAACATTTTTTGTTTTTCTTTTTTCGCAAAACCGTTTCGCAAATTCCTCTTTTCCATCGCTTTATGGCGTTATTGGGGGCTGATAGGCGGAAATGTTCAAATCGCGGTCATGTCGAATCCAGATGGGCCATTCCCGAGGGTTGTGCACACGCTGGTGTTATTCCGGAATATACGGAATTCCGCGACCTCGGGAAGCATGTCGTGTGTGTGTCATTCATACACAGGTGTGCATACATACTTATGTATATATGGATCATTGATACGTGAGAGAGATCGGGATCGGAACTCGGGCCCAGGTCATTAGGGGAGGAAACAAATGGGGTCGAGTATTTCACGAACAGAGAGCCACTCATGAAAAAAAAGATTCTCAAATACGGTACTCGGTCCTAATCAAGGTAAACACACACAAGACTTTCCACCGTCGGGCGCAACTTTTTTTCGGCGTCATTTTGCAGTGACGAAGAAAATAATATCAAAAATAAAAATAATACATTTAAAAATATGTTTATGTACAATATAAGTATTGAAATAAACGGAAAATAAAAATTTGCCTGATTATCGAATTTCGTTAAAAAAAAATCACGAACATCGTTAGGTTGGTTTAGCGAAGTGCGAGTAGGGAGTGATAGGAAAGGATTCAATTCGGAAAGCAAAAACCCGCAACGGGATACGTTGGAACTCAGGAAATGAAATTTTATTTTTTTTAATGTCATTACATATAATATAAATAATTATATATACACGCGTGTTCGTGTGTATTATTATTATTATTGAATATATATGTAATTTGTGGTAGGCCGTGCCAAGCACGCCAGGATAATTATCATTAGTACTTACCCTGTACTCGTCCATTAATACTCGATCGATAGCACAAAATAGTTAAATATGAACGGTGACAGTGTTCCGTGTACATAATGAATAATGTACTGAATTATCATCAAGAAGTTGCGTCCAATAGCGTATATTACATCACCTACTCCTAACATGTTTTTCCGCATCGATTCGGAATATATAAATATACAGGGTGTCCTGTCATGAATGGATAATTCTGCACCTGTCTATAGGTCAAATCATGTCCTGCTATATGCTGATACTTCAGTTCAGTAAAAGCCTCACTGTTTTCGAGCTTTTCGGCTTTATGTTATTTTTCGAAAAAAAATCGTCTGTTTTTGGTTTTTCGCATGCCATTCCTACAAATGATATGAATCGGCAATAACTGAGAAACTTTTTGGAGTAATTGGCACGATATGCGTAGTACTTTTTTTTTACACTGCAGGCTATCAAAGTCAGATGTTCGAATTGTATGAAAATTCTGCACAAGATTTTTTTGCCTCAAGTTTCCTTAACACTTAAGGTTAAAAAGAAAACTTTTCTAGATAAAACAACAACCAAGAATATTTTATAAAAAACTGGGTCAAGAAAGTTATCATTTGTAGAAATGGCATGGGAAAAACCAAAAGCAGATGATTTTTATATCGAAAACCGTGAGAATTGCACTAAACTGAAATTCCAGCATATAGTAGGACATGATCTGACCTATCGACAGTGTGGCAGGATTATCCATCCATAACAGGTCACCCTGTACACAAAATTATGCGATGCCATGCGACTTTTTCGCATGCTTTCCAACAACTGGTCGAACGTCGTCGTCGTAGCACACATCGTCACAAATTAAATGTACGTTCGTTCGTTCGTGTTTTTGCATTTATTTTATTGATTTTATTCAATTTTAGCTAAGAAAATTCTGGTATCTGAAATATCGATGAGACATAGTGTTCTTTTTTGTTTTTTTTTTTAAATGACGTTGAAGTTTGCATCATTGGAATGCGACGAGTGTTTTCAGTGTATTTTCAATTCCTTTATTGCATCATTATCGAAAGCCTTTCTTTTTGCAAATTGAAGGCGGAAATCTCTGGTAAGAATTCGTAAACACGTTTGATTGACTTTCACAGTCCAAATCGGCCAAAACAAAGTTGTAACAGTTGGAAAGCATTAATTTTCGTTGCACTCCGACGATGCAAACTTCAAGATAATTTTTTTTATTGGTTTTTCGCGGACTTCATCGACGGACGAATTAACGGAGTGTCTCTCCGTCCGGTTATCGGACGAATAAGCGTATGTTATTCGTCCGGATAGCGGCTCATTTCACGTCGTATTTCCAGTAGGCGTACATATTATTGTGATTCGTGTAAGCTAGTTATCCGGGCGAATAACATGTACATAATTGTCCGGATAGAATGTGTCAAAGTGTTAAAAAAAACTATCCGGAAGAATAATTTACACGTAGTCGTCCGATGAAAATCTTCATAACTTTGTTTGGGTTTGGGTTGGGTGGTTGTGCTCCGGTTTGTTTGGTTTGGGTTGGTTAGTTGTGTTCGGGTTTGTTTGGTTTGGGTTTGGGTTGGTTTGTTGTGTTTGGGTTTGTTTGGTTTGGGTTGGTTAGTTGTGTTCGGGTTTGTTTGGTTTGGGTTTTGGTTGGTTAGTTGTGTTTGGCTTTGTTTGGTTCGGATTTCGGCTTTTGTGGGTTTGCGTTGTATGGGTATGTTTGTTTGCGTTTCTTTCGTTTGGGTTGGCTTGTTTTGTTTGGGTTTGGGTTTGTTTGGGTTTCATTTTTGGATTTGTTTGGGTTGGTTTGTTTACATTTGTTTATTTGGGTTTGTTTTTTTGGGTTGTTTGTTTGCGTTTGGGTTCGTATATTTGGGTTGATTTGTTAGAGTTTGTGTCGGTTTGTGTGTTTGGGATTGTTTGTTTGGGGCGTTGTGCAGCGTGAATCGCGTGAAATTAGCCGCTATCCGGGCAAATAACATTAGCTTATTCGTCCGATAACCGGACGGCTAGCCTCAGCGACGAATTAAGGGGTTACCCCCACTTGCGATTTTGAAAAAACCGATTTTTCTATTGCATTTTTTTGAAGTATAAGTATCCGAGAATATGTCCTGAAAATTTCGAGTGGATCCGGACAAAATTGACTGAGATATGAGCGTTGAAAGAGAAGAATCCGTGAATTGGAGAACTGAAATTGAAACTTTAAACGCGTTTTTCTCAAAATGGCATTTCTGAAGTCGGTGACCAAGATTACTCGAACACTAATGAACCGATCTTCTTGAAATTTTGCAGGCTTATTTAATACATAAAAATGTAGTCTTTAATCGTTCGATTTTTTTTTTCGAAAAAAAAATGGCCGTTTTATAGCCAAAAAACGGTCGTTTTTTTTCGTTAAAATCGAACCATTAACTTTGACTGTCCGCCATTTTGTGGAAAATGAATATTTTTTAAAATCCTTCGATTAAATACTAGTTTATACTTATATTTGACTAAATCCATCCGCATTTTTTTTTCAGATGATCCACTTCGCCGCAATGTTGGTCACCGCAAACCGTGTATATAAAAACATTATTTCATTGACGGCCATTTGCCACTAAACAATGTAATATTTTTCAATAAAAAAATTACTGAAAGTTCTTCAAGATGTGTTCTTTAAGATTGTATATTGATCGATTAAAAAAGTTTTGTAGTTTTCTTTAAAAAAATTCATGAAAAAGGTCTTTTTTTGCGCTACAAGTGGGGGTAACGCCTTAAACGTCTTGCAGAACGTTTGTGCACCGATCGCACGAAGGAGTGACAAACGGACGAGAGAGAGAGTTCTTCCGAACTGAATGTGCGTGAGTGCGTGCGCGCGCGCGCGCGCGTGTGTGTGTGTGTGTGTGTGTGTGTGTGTGAGAGAGAGAGAGAGAGAGAGAGAGAGAGAGAGAGAGAGAGAGAGAGAGAGAGAGAGAGAGAGAGAGAGAGAGAGAGAGAGAGAGAGAGAGAGAGAGAGAGAGAGAGAGAGAGAGAGAGAGAGAGAGAGAGAGAGAGAGAGAGAGAGAGAGAGAGAGAGAGAGAGAGAGAGAGAGAGAGAGAGAGAGAGTGAGTGAGTGAGTGAGTGAGTGAGTGAGTGAGTGAGTGAGTGAGTGAGTGAGTGAGTGAGTGAGTGCCTGCGTATAGCTAGTGAATGTAAGCCGTGCGAGAGTCAATGTACGGCGTTGGGCGAATCGAAGCGTGCCCGGGCCGTCTTTTATAACGCGCCAGGGGAGAGGAATAGAGAAAGAGGATATATTGTAACGTGTGCGGAAATGCAAGATGGAATATTACAACTTGTGGGAATTATGGACCGCCGACATCGAAGGGTCTGCGAAGGCTTAACATTTTTTCAATACAATTTTTTTATTGCATCGTTTTCTTGGTCGGAGACTTCATTTTAAATTGGAACAACGATTTCCTAAAAATTAAAAAAATTGACCGATTTGCGAGAATTTATTTGGAGGAGCAGCGATTTACATTCTTTTCTTCTGCGTTTTCCTCTCCAACACTGTGTTTCAACAATGTTGAAACAGGCATCGTTGGAATGCAAGGAGAATTGATTTTTTGACTTGCTAAAATTTCTTTTGGTTGATCTTATTGTTAGGTAACTTCAAGAGCATCTGAAATGTAATATATCGCTCAGATAAATGAATTTATTAATATAAATTTAATATATTTATTCTTGTGTATATATTAAATTAAATTCAATATATGCAGATATATTAAATCAACAAAAATTTAATATATCGCTCATCCACTAGAAAACTGTCACAACACAAAAATGCTGTTCTAAGAAAAACGCATTTTAATTTTTGTTTTTAACTTTCGTGAGGCTACTGTGATGTCAGTATTTATCTAAATGAGCCTGCCATGATTTTATTCAATGTGAAATTTATTAACGTTTTTGGGGGTTAGAAATAATATGTAGCCAATCCCAAAACACGATTTTTCTGTGTTGTGACAGATTTTTTAGAGGATGATTTATGGATACATTGATCCATGAATAAAATTTAGAGCATTATATTTCCGATAAAATTCTATACATATAAGTATATTATAGAATAATATTTAAACTATTATTTATGTTATGTATTAATTAATTATTCTATAATACGGTGGTGTTGAAATTTGCATCGTTAAAATGCAACGAAAACTCTTTTTTGTACTTTCATTTGCGTATTTTTATTATTGTACGAAATATTTCGGTGGAGATTGCGATTGTAGATTTCCGGAGTTAAAAAAAAATGATTAGGTGATTCTCGTAGGTAAAATCTGCTGAAAGAAGTTTGAGAAAGTTAAAAAAAAAATTGAATTGTACTCCAACGATGCAAACTTCAATCTCATGATATATTAACCTACGCAAGTCTGACAATAGGTCGCGAACGATTTTTAATTTTACGCCTTGGTCTATTTTATTTCATTAATTCATGCAATTTCATTTTTCCGTCACAGATTTTAATTTACGATGTAACTTCTCTCTCTCTCTCTCTCCCCACGATTTTCCGTCTCTTTTTATCGATCGAATTTCTCGGATTGCAGTCTCGCAATTCCTTGGCAATTCCGCAATTTATGCGAGTGTCATTTAATCAAAGTGGACGGATCTGGCGCGCGGTTGAATCACGTATGTGCGGTTTCCCCATCGAGAAATCGATCCGAATGTATAATCACGGTGAAATGCAAAGTTTATAAATAGCTCACGAATTTTGTTTGCTTTCTTTTTCTTACCACTCGCTCGTCCGTGGGATTTTATTTCATGGGTGTTTCTTTTTACCCTCCATTTTCAACTAAGAATTTTCGCCAACAAACAACAATAGGAATAACATTTAATAAGCGTAAAAATTCGTTTCTAATTTTCGTCGTTATTAATCACCTTCAATTAGCGTCAAAATGACAATGAAAAATTACAAACTACATCAGAATAATTTTTTCCGTCGCCAATAATTTATTTTTCTTCAAATTAAATTACCTACTTTTTCTTCAACACATTGTATTCTCGTCAAGAGAAAATCCATCACACAAAAAAGTTCCCCTGGCCAACAATATAGCTGATGCTGTTTTGGGTTGAAAAAAATTGCAATGGTGAAGTTTCCATAGTTGGAACTCAACGAAAGTTCCTCTTTAGATATTAGTTTATTTACAACTATCATAAAAAATGTTTTTTCATAAATTTATATACTCGATCGCTGGACAAGTATGTTCAAAAAAATGTCGGCGAAGCTGCCAAAATAAATCAGCGGAATTCAGAAATATTGAATGTTCGTTGGGTTCCAACGATGCAAACTTCAACGTCATAAATTGCACCGGATCCGAAGCCGTTCGTTTATTCATTTCGGCAATACCAAGTGAGTATATAGAACTAAAAAAAAAAAATTGCTTCGAGACAGAAGAAAAACTTGTTTCCGACACCGCGCGCGTAAAATCGAGACGTGCGTTATCGCAAACCGAGACGATAAGGGGTAAAACAAGGAGATAGGATTAAGCGAGGAATCTGCCATGGATAACGATCGCGAACGCGAAAAGGAACGTGTGAAGTTTTTTACATTCCGATTCCCATGTTTTCCCGTCTTTATCTCATTGCGACGTACCTTTGTTCTCTTATTTTTTTACGCGGACGCACGAACGATCGGCGATTTACGGCTTCGTAAATTTCGACAGGCGATTCCCCGAGCTTGTACGTTGCCGCGGAAGAGGTGGGAGGGACGATAAGGGGCGCCACGAGCATAGCGTATTATCAATCGATTTTAATTGGGGTCAGAGATACGAAGTCTGATCGCGTCTCGTATGGGCATCGGCTGTCGCTGAGAATACGAGCGGAGGGGAGGAGGCGTGCGTGGAAAATATGGGGAAAAAAGTTGCATTGAATTCGTCACGAGTCGAGTATTTTTCTACACCGATATTGCGTCGTAAGAAAGGACACGTGGGATTTGATTGGCCTAAGAACAATTCACAATTCGTATGTTTTATTAATCAATCAAAATGCCAGGTCATTTTGACACATCCTATATATATACATATATTACATATATATATATATGTATTATATATATATATATATATTACATATATATATATATATTAGGTATTAAATATATACACACTACACACTACCATACAGTATACACACTAAATATATAGACTAATACATTTAGTGTGTAAATATTTATATATAATTATAAATATATTTATAATTATATATAAAATATATTTAAAAATATATAAAATTCCTATGTTTTATTAATCAATCAAAATGCCAGGTCATCTTTTTATTAATCAATCAAAATGACCTGGCATTTTGATTGATTAATAAAACATAGGAATTGTATATATTTTATTTATTTTATATATTTTATATATATATATATATATATATATTAGGTATTAAATATATACACACTACACACTACTATACAGTATACACACTAAATAAATACACTAATGGTGTATATATGTACTAAATACCTAAATACATACACTAAGGTTACTACACCTAATGCACATATATATATATATATATATATATATATATATATATATATATATATAAGGTGTAGTAAAAAGAAATCCATTATTTTTGCCTTCAATTTCATGCATTATGAAGGCAAATGTAAACGTAAAAAGTAACGTAAAGTAAAAGTAAAACGTAAAAAGTAAAAAATTAAAAGTAAAAAGTAAAAAGTTTTAAAAAACGTAAAAAGAAATCCATTATTTTTGCCTTCAATTTCATGCAAAAATAATGGATTTCTTTTTACTACACCTAATATATACTGTGTTTGGAAGCCCTGCACTTTGACAAGCCTGAAAGTCGCGAGGATCTTGTTTGAAGTTTCAATGTGCCTTCAGCTGTTTCCCTTTGCCTTTGGCTCTCTCTCTCTCTCTCTTTCTCTCTCTCTCACTCTCTCTCTCTCTCTCTCTCTCTCGCTCTCCCTCTCTCTCTCCCTCTCTCTCTTTCTCCTCATTTCTCTCCGCCTCTTACCCCGTCTGACTCGTCATATCGATTTCCGGACCAAGGTTATTCCCCGAACCGGAAATAAATTGAAAAATAAAAGAAAATAGCACACGTACGTGCGAAAGCGTCGTCGTGTCGTCTGTCCAATCCAGAAGTCATCCGCAATCCGACTGTGCGATCTCATTCGACCGGAATGACGTTCAAATATGGGAAGATTCGTTCTCGGTAAACAAAAAAAAAGGGAGACAAGAAAAAGTAAAAGCTCACGCATTCTCCGACCGAGATTCGGGAGCGAAGGAGAACGTTTTATTTTTGTTCGTCGTTTCTCCGCGTGTGAGAGTCTTCCTTTTTCTTCTTATTTTCGAAAGTATCGATGCGCGACGCGCTACGCGTCCCGATGCAGAAACGATTTCAAATCGGGATAATCGACAGAGACGACGAATTGTGCTCCTGGAATGCTGCACGTTTTTCCTATTCGGGATCGAAATAACAATCCGATGCCTTCGACGAATCGATTGCACATGCTTTATGTTTCAACTGTATAAGAGAAAGAGAGAGAGAGAGAGAGACTACGTACATTTCACGTTACGTATGAATAGATATAGACTTAGTGTGGGACGTAGGCGAATGTTGATCAACGGAGAAACGTTGCTTGGAATTTCTTAAGAATCGTTCGTCATTTTAGCCTCAATGCTGAAGACAAGGCGTTATAGCGATATATATATATCGATTTTATATATATGATGTGTGTGTGTGTGTGTGTGTGTGTGTGTGTGTGTGTGTGTGTGTGTGTGTGTGTGTGTGTGTGTGTGTGTGTGTGTGTGTGTGTGTGTGTGTGTGTGTGTGTGTGTGTGTGTGTGTGTGTGTGTGTGTGTGTGTGTGTGTGTGTGTGTGTGTGTGTGTGTGTGTGTGTGTGTGTGTGTGTGTGTGTGTGTGTGTGTGTGTGTGTGTGTGTGTGTGTGTGCATATTTATAAAAATAAAAATAAGTAAAACAGCTGTCTCTGGGCATGAGTGTACGCATACGCAATACGCACAGTAGGCCATTCTTAATTTTTTTATAAATGTATTTAACACTGTTCAGCAGATTTAAGCTACTGCGACGATGCAAACATTTTTTAGAATCCTTATCGAGCGATCAAAAAAAAGTTTGCAACATACGTTGGATAATAATGAAAATAAGAAATGGAAAAGAATTTTCGATGCGTTTCTACGATGGAAACTTCAACCCCATCCTGCCCATCTATTATTTCCATGTTGAAGTTTGCATTATTGGAACTAACGAAAATCTTTGTTTATTTTTTCATTTCTTAATTTTTATTACAATCTCAACTCTGCTTATGCATTTTTAGGTTATTTATGCTTAATAAGCAACTTCAAAAATATTTTAATGGTATATGTAGCCTAAATGTAGCAAAAAGGATGGGCAATAGGAGGAAAAAAAATCATTTCGTTTCATTAAAACGTAGCCACCTTTAATACCAGTTATGTCCAGTGCACCAATGTGTCTATCTTCTATTCATATATATATATATATATATATCGAATTGAAAATAGCTTTCATCAATGAAAATAGCAACCGCGTCATTCACGCCACATCTCCACGTCATGTTTCCGAGATTCATTCGTAATGATTTTATTTTCGTAAATGATTTTTTCTTACGTGAAAAAAAAATTGAGTATCTCGGGATCTCGTTGCTGTTTGGCTCCGGGAGAACGTTCGTGTGTGGAAAGTGTTCGTATGCGAAGAGGAAGCGACTATGGACAAAAAATGACGAGAAATTCGTTCGCACGTTTGTGCTTCCGACGATTGTCGGGTCTCTGTGGCTGCGATATGCGCAAGAGGGACACGTCGCGAATTGAACGACGAGCTGGCTACTTATATGTGGTTCGTCTCTCGCTCGTCGTATATATAAATATATATATATCTTTTTTTTTTCGATAAATATATTTGCACATGTAATCAATAACAATTGTAAGTAATCAATATTAATAAATAATACGAACAATAAAAAAATACAAAAAACAACGATTAATACACGATAATAACAATAAATGATAATGACGATTAATCAATTATGATAATAATAACGTCATAATAATAACGATTAATGAATGATAATAATAACAACGAGAGTGATCGTTGGCATTATTAATAAAAGTATGTATATACTTTTACGATATATGGAGTACAATATTGAAAATATTGAACAATATTTATATTATTTTTGTATTATATTGTGTATATAACGGATGCATTATACGTGTGTGTGTAAAATATTTTCTGTTCAAGGGGGGAATAGGGGGGGCGCGGAAAAAATTTGCTGATTTTCATTATTTATTTCAAGGAAATATTTCCCCACAATTTTTGAGACCATGTTTTATGCCTACTTTTGGCTATTACATGGTATATTTAAATTTATTAATCTTAAGAAATTACGGTAGGGCACGGTCCTCTAAAGTGCATTTTCAAAACTGGCGTGACGTATAGGTACAAAATTAATCGACCGATTCGGATGAAATTTGGTATCAATCCTTTTGACCTTGTTGTCTCAAATATGAACCTAAATGTTTTCGAAAATAAAAATAAAAGTATTTCCCATTGCAAAATGTAGGCATTTTTCGGAAAATTGCATCTTTTTGTTTCAATGCGTACAGTTTTATCGATCTTCAACATTTCTCACTTTTTCGTGCTTCGTATTGTGCGTATGAATGTAAGTGAAGAAAAAATTCTCGTTGGATTACGCGTTCGAGGATTATCGCACCCGATCGAGAGTCAGGGACAGCTGAATAGGGTGCGCTTGTATATGTGGTAAGGAAATGGGGGAGGGGGGGGGGGCAGGGTGCGGTGATATTAGAGTTATGACCGAATAGTTTCGAGACAGGATTACGAGGCACGGATGTACAAGTATTTCGAATCTGTGACCGATGCGCCCACGCATGGCGTGCGACAGCGGATCGAACCTACGCAACGGCCACGAAGGCCGCGGCTCCCCACTCCTGCAAACGTTCGCGCCCCCTCGCGCCGCCCCACTTCGCGCAACCCGGCCGGTCTAGCGGTTACGTACCTTCTATAACGTTGTCGGCAAATCGACTTTTTTTAAATTGTTTGTTACTATAGAATAATTGTTTTGAAAACAACTCTGTTAGGATTCCGTACATATGACCAATCAACTTTTTTTTTTACTAGATATTTAATTAGGCAATGCTTTTTTTCTGTCTTAGTTCTTGGGTAGTACTAAACTGAAACCATAGGGGGTGATCATAGCTGAAGAAAACTTTGTATACTCCTGCTGTGAGCTTATAATGGAAATATATATAATTATTGTTATTTAAATATTTACAATACCAAATGACTTATTTTTGCAGTCCAGCCAACTGCCAATATTGTCACTTTTTTTTCGCAGAAAAAGAGGAGGCGAAGAAAAATAAATGTACGATCTGCAGTCTTTTTTTAATATGCAATCTCGTTTCTTCCGTGACGTCAATCTCTCGTTTTTGGCTGGCACCGACTCCACAAATAAGTCATTTGGTAATTTAAATATTTAAATGACAATAAATTTAGATATTTTCATTATAAATTTATTGTATTATGTATACAATTAATTGTTATATATACTACATTATGAATCGGCGTTTTCAGTATTTGTTGTTTATAGTGTATGGTACATAATATACGGAAATTCCAAATTCTTAACAAGTTTAGTTTTTGAGATAGACCCCGTAACAAAAATGGTCTCGAAATGGCAACTTTGACCCGCATTTCTTTATTTTTTAAGATAATAAAGAAATAAAATATATTTGTACCCTACTTAATGAACTTTATACAATGACACCCCACATGCCAGGGTAAGCCATTTTTTCTGCTCTTTTGTCATGTATGGGAGCCCCGTGAAAAATAATTTAATTGAATTTCTAATTCAATATTCGGTTTTGGGTCAGCAGAGACGGCAGAGTGACAGCCATAGGGTTTTACTCTTTGAAACCCTAAAAATTGTTAGGTATTGGTCATTAAAAATAATAAATTCTGAAATTATTTAAAAAATATTGTTTATTAAGAAATGTTCGTTATTAGTCGTTAAAAATTATGAACTATTATGAAATTATTATAAAATTAATATTTTTTACGTGTTGTTCGTTATTAGTCGTTAAAGATGATTAACTATTATAAAATTATTGTTTATAGAGAATTGTCAATGACTATTCGTTAAAAATGATAAATCATTATGAAATTGTTATAAAATTATTCTTATTAAGAATTTATCAATATTGTTATTCAAAAAGAACTAAATAATGTGAAATTATTATAAAGTTATCGTTGGTTGAGAATTGTTAATTATTATGCGTAAAAAATGATTAGTTATTAAAAACCTATTAGTACCATTGAAAACGCGACATTTGTCCGGATAAAAATATATTTCATTTTCAAATTGTGACAAATTGTTTTTTTTTCAAAATTAACCAAATTGTCATTTCGGAAAAAGAGAATTTCAACACCGTACAAAAACATCGGTCTTTTGAATGAGCGAGTCAAAAATGCATGTATTGAAGTACCAAAAAAAAATGCACATCGAATATTTCTGCATCTCGTTCATTTTTATGGCTACCCTTAAAAAATCCTCGAAAAAAAACGCCGTTGGAAAATTCCGAACCCAATGGGCATAAAAGAATAATCACGAACGCGAAAACTACGGGGACGATTACTCGGGATCCGCAGGGTTCCCGCGGGGCGACGTTCTTTTTTTGTTTCAGGGACGTGAGAAGATCGCGCGAGCTCGGCTGGCGCCCGAGTGGAGGGGGGAGTGGGCGGAGCGTGACGGCCGCGGAGTGGGGCCAGACGCGGAAGTGCCGGCACGGGCGGGCGGAGTGGGGGGGAAAAGGGAAGGGGTAGACGGAAAAGCAGAGAAAAGGAACGACCGAGCGCGGAGAACGCCGCGCCACGAGCGGCACACGAGAGAAACAAAAGAACGAGGGAGAGCGAGAGAGCCAGAGAGGGAGACATGAGCGCCCGAGAGAGGACATTGTCTACTTGGACAGTCGCCAATTTGTGGGCAAATCGGCGAGAGGGGGCGCACCCGTATCACCGCATGCACTTGGCGCGCGAAAGCGGACAAGTGTACGACTCTGCACTGAGAGCAAAAAAAGAGAAATATATGTATATAGGGACGGGAAAGAAGGAATAGAAATAGAGAGACAGGCCGAGCGAGAGGGAGACGCCCGCGTGAGAGTTCCTCGACTTATCTGCCGGCGTGCTAGCCAAATAAACCGGTCAACGGCCACAAAGCGAAAACTCCGGTATTTGCCCTCGATCCAAAGCTCGATTCGACATATGCCATTATATATACAGATCGATGATAAAAAAAAACACTTTTTTCTTCCATTTAAAAAATAAATTGGTTTTTCGTCGGCGATCGAGGGGTCCGCAGCAGCCCCAAATTAAAAAAAACACTCGTTTTTATTTCGTAGTTTTGTGGCCTGGGGTTATGACGTGAACTCGCAACGATTTTGCGAAACAGCTTTGTTAAAATTGTTGTTTGCTAAGAATTGATAATTATGAGTGGTTGAAAATCGTTTATTATTGAGAAATTGTTATAAATTTATTGTTTGACGAGAATTGTTAATTATCATGATATTATTATAAACATTCGATACAAGAAATTTGATCGAAAAAAGAGTTTCGATCTCAAAGTGCGATAAATTATTTGGTTTTTTTTAGTTCGAAATGCAAAAGGTTCCATTTTTGACAGACTGAGTACTAACAACGTATACTTAACAGAAAAAATCGATTTTTCCATAACTTAAAAAAATGAAAAATTTCGTGTACCAGTGTGTTATCGTTAATTTTGCAAAAATTCCGAAAACTAACCAAGTTTGGACGCTCTTTTTACCTTTTTGAAAAAAATGTGTTTTACGAAACAGTGTGAGTCGAACCTCAAAACCTATTCGTCCAATGCACGTCAAATTTGGACAGAACATAGTTTATAACATTTTCTGTCTCATGACCGAGTGAGTTTTTCATATGCTTATCCATTTGTTAACGAAAAATAACAAAACTTATTTTTTTCTTCGAAAATCAAACATTTATTTCCAGAACTTGTCATTTCTGTGATTTTCAAAATGTCAAAAAAGTATCCGGCCATACGAAAGTTTTGGATTATGCTGAGAGTACATTTAATTTTTAATTTTCAATATGCCTAGATGGCAAAAGCACCTACACCGATTGGCCATGAGGCAACAGCCTCATTTTATTTAAATAATAATAACTTCTCTGTTAATCAATATGTGTCAATATAAAAAATACTCAAACTTGAAAAGACTATCTATCAATAGTGAATAAAATCCCGACTTCGTCATGCCAATACTCTCATTAGGAAAAAATATTCAAAATCGACCTGTTTTTTAAGCCCCACTGATATGCAGAGCCGATAAAACTTATGAGTATCTGAAATGTGGTACTACAAATGCAGAAACAGCGGCACGTTGTTTAAAGGGTCTTCTCACTTTAAACCCTCAAAAAGGCTATTTTTATGAATTTTTTTTATAGGTTTATATTATAGATATTGATAGAAACGTTGTTAGACTTAATAAATACACTTTTGAAATACATTTTCTTTAAATTGAATGTATTTAAGTAACCCAAACAAACTTTAAACGCGTTTTTCTCGAAACAACGTTTTTCGACGGCTTGTTGATAAAATCTTCGAAACTGCTAAACCGATCCTCATGAAATTTTAACCACATACTCTTTACAACTATAGCTATAGCGCATATCGAGGGTTTTTTTAAATTTTGATATTTACTTTTTTTTGCCAAAAACGGAGAAAAAACTTTTTTTTGATTTTTCGAAAAATGTCCGGCATTTTGTTATTTTTGCATATATAAAAAATCGTATGATATGCGCTGTAGCCGTTAACATACTGAGTCTAAAACCGTTTGATTTTTTTTGTTTCGGATGATCCATCTCCGAGATTTCATCAACAGCGCAGGACTGGAATTTTTTAGGACATTTTTTCAACTACCATTTTCATCTGTAAATAGTAACTCAAATAAACAATTTTTCTAAATGTATTTCCAAAGTGTATTTATTAAGGCCTTAGGCCACAGTAACGTGTATAAAATCACGTGCGAATTTTACAATTTCTCTTCGTATGAAAAAGTGATTCATTCATAAAATTAATTACACATCTGTTTAGTATGAATATCAAGCTGTTAGAAAATATATATATTTTTCAATGTACAAAATGGCCAACTACTAATATTTTCTTTTGTTATATTTTTTTAAGGCACTACGCGGCGTGACATTTAGCATCCACAATTTTTTACCTAGATAAAAAAAACAAAAATTCTCGTCAATCTACATCAGAATACCTAGAATGGGCTTGAAGTTTGCATCGTTGGAATGCAACCAAATTTATTTTTCTATTATCATTTTCTCATTTTTATTACTTCTTAGGTTTTATTTTGTAGAATTTATTATCCAAGAATTTAAACGTAAAAAAAAATATTTCGTAAAATAGTAAAAATGAGGAAATAAAAATACGAAAAAGGATTTTCGTTGCTATTCCAACGATGTAAACTTCAAGACCATTACCTAGAGAAGTACGTACGGAATTTAAAAAATATTGTTTTATTCAAAAGTTGCAGGTATGAGAACTTAAGGATGTTGAGTCCCTATGAAACATGTTAATGTTAATTATTCAATAAATAGCTTCTTAATCGTCATGAAATTTTTACACGACCTCCTGAATACTTCATGTAAAAACATACCAAATTTTCAGAATTCTATGATCATTACTTTAACCTCCTTAGGGGTTGAAATAAAAAATGATAATAAAATTCTGCAAATTTGGTATGTTTTTGTATGAAGTATTTAAGAGGTCGTGTTAAAATTTCACGACGATTAGGAAGCTCGTTATTAAAAAAATAACATTTTGTTAAGAACAAGTTTTAAAAGAAATTCAAAAAAAAATACCAATAAACTTCGTTTTGTTTCCGTTGCTTTCAGTATATTGTAGATATTACAAAATTAAGAGGTAAAAAAAACTTATTGCAAACTTACGCACAAAAAACGCACCAAATTTTCAGAATTTTATTATCATTTGCGATTTGGGACTCAACATCCTTAAGAAATGAATTTTCAGTGAAAAATTTCGTTACAACTGCTCATAAACTGCTCATAGAATGAAAAGTTTTCGATTTATCAAAAATTCCGTACGTACTTCTCTGCGAAATGCAATTAGGAACTTAACTTTTAAATTCCAAGTAAATCGAGTGAAAATTGTTGAAGTTATTTGTCACGCCAATTGGAAAAAAGCTGTTTCGAGAAGTTTCGAGTAGTCAACCATTTTGTACATCGAAAAAAAAATATATATTTTCTACAGCTTGATATTCATACTAAATAGATGTGTAATTAATTTTACGAGTGAGTCATTTTTTCATACGAAAAAAAATGTCAAATTTGCATATGATTTTGTACCCGTTACTGTGGCCTAATGCCTCAAGTGTAACAACTTTGATATCAATATTTATAAAATATAAACCTATCAAAAAAAAAATGCACGAAAGCAGCCTTATTTAGCGTCTAAAGTGAGAAGACCCCTTAAACAATAATAACTTCATTGCTTATCGATATCTTATATAAATAACCAAAACCCAATTTTGGCAAGGCTACGTATAAATTGCGTAATTGGCGAGGAGTATTCTTAATATCGTAATCACGTCCCTATTGCAACGTGCTGTCACATACCTGACGCTCTTTCGCAACATATATCATCCCTCGCGTATTTTGCCACTTCCTGTGCGCGTTCGTAAATTTCGTTCCAATGCTTGATGATCAATGTAGGAATTTAATTCAACTCGCTTCGTTCTCTTCCTGATTTACTGATTTAAAAAAAAAAGCAATAAAGGTTGAGCGAGAAGAGAGGAGGAAAAGAAAAATAGAGGGGGGGAGGGGAGGAGGAAGATGCGTCATGGTCATGTCGAAATTTCAATGTACCGTAAGTGAGTCAAGGTCGACTTATGCTTGACGGTCTCGACTCCTGAGGTGTGCAACTCGTTTCCACGGTGTTGCAGTATCATCCATGCGGAATCCCATAACGACCCGTGAGAGTTCACGTTTACGGCGAATATAACCGTTATAACCCACGATTTTTTTTTCACACATACATATGTACATATGTATGAATGTATGTATGTATATATGTACATATGTATGAATGTACGTATATACAGGGTGTTAGGAAGGTCGATGCAAAGCCTTAAGGGGGTGCTAGGTCAGCTCCTTAGGAACATATCTAACCTATGCTACCTTAGTCCAAAGTCTAAGGATTTTGAGTCATCATGGTAAGTATGATTTTTGGAAAATTTTCCAAAATTAGGCACTAACTCGTTTACCTCTTATATCGATGCTATTTTTTTTTAACCCTTAACAGTCATCGAGGCTCGAACCAACCCCACCCGCTTTTCGACATTTTTTTTATATAAAAAATTGCACGACTTGAAAATAATCGGCATGGTCTTACACACGAGGGCTGAAAATGCATTGTAGTATTTTTTCTTCTTCAATTTTTCAATTATTTTTCACTCTCCAAAGTTGATTGCACCCCCAATGACATTACGTCACAATCTGGAGGTGTGACTGACGAGGGTTAAAAAAGCATTTTTTAGAAAAACAGGACGGTCCAAAACTTTTGCACGCAGCTGTATATACACACTCACAAACGAAGTGTTCTTAATTGCCAATGTATAATAATCGAATTCACAATTGAATTAAATAATATTTAATTGATTTAATTGTCAATGTTTCTTTTTAATCTTCAATTTTTAATGTTATCGTGTTTCACCCACATATATATCGTAATATTAATATGGGTTAAAAACGACAAAATAAAAAAATGAATATTAAGAAGAAATATGGAAATTAAATTAAGAATGAGTAATTTTAGTATTTATCATTGATATTATTGTTATTAATTCCCTGAGTTTACTATTGTCGTTTTTTAACACACACACACACACTCTCGCACAGATTAAATAATGGTTAAATTTAAAATAGAATATGAAGAAATATTGAGAATTAAATAAATTATATATTATTTAATTCAATTGTGAATTCAATTACTTTTCATTGGAAATTGAGAACACTCCGTTTGTGAGTGTGTGTGTATATATAGCTGCGTGCAAAAGTTTTGGGCCATCCAATTTTTCTAAAAAAAGCTATTTAAAAAAAAGCATTATATATATGCAATGCTATTTTAAATATTTTAAAATGAATTTAAAAAAATATATATATATACATACATTTTTTTAAATATTTCCGAAGCATTTTTTTACGTATTTGGTCTGCAAATATCACTTAAACGTTTTTTAGGATCCTTATTAAAAACCTACATTGTAGATCGGCAACAAAATATTTTCGATAATGATGACACGAAAAGAAGCAGAAAACGAATTTTCGTTGCATAGCAATGATGAAAATTTCAACACCGTTTACTAATAGCATTCTACTATAGTACTGTATAAAATTATAGTACGCCAAGGGCCATTGTTAAAACACAGGTACGTATACATATGTGTATGTGTACATAAATATACGTATGCATACATGTATGCGCGTGCGTGTGTTGAAACATACGTGTTAAGTATGCTACAGCATGAATTAAGTATGGGCATAACGTAATTACGGTAAATCGAGTTTAGTGCCGCGAGATGTGAAAAATTAGTGGGAAAGTTTCATGATTTGTTTTGTCTCGGGTGTGTATGCGTGTGTGTGGGTGAGAAACGGTCGTTTTTTTTCTTCTGTCCCTCTCGCAAGTTTTTCCTGCAATGATGAATCATGTGGGCAGGGAAAAATGGGTCATGGGACGGGCGACACGTTGGAGGATTCCCCACACTTTTCGTTGCGATTATTTTCATCCTTGTTGGTTTTCTCCATCCTCCCGTGTTTCGCATTTGTGTGATTGATAAAATTTCGATTTTATTTATAAAATCGAAATGTCATCGATTTTTATCGAAATTTTATCGATTTTTATCGAAATTTTATTTTCGATAAAATTTTTTATTTTATTTTTTATTTTTTAAAAATAAAATTTCGATAAATTTTTTTTTATTTTTTATCGAAATTTTATCGAAAAAATCGATAAAATTTCGATTTTTATCAATCACGAAATTTCGCATTTCGTGATTGATAAAAACAACGAATAGACAAGAAAAATTACGAACCATAAATAATGATTTGATCAATTATTTGTTTTCATATCGATTAAGATAATAAAAGTACAATGGAAAATTCTCGAAAAATAATGAAACTTTTTTACGCGATTTAATTCATTATTTGTTTTTCGATTGAACGAACATCAATGTACAATAAATAATTCGAGAAATTTGTAAAACGTTTGAAATAATTTTATGAATATGCTTTCTAATCGATCAAAATCAACGAATGTAAAAATTGTTAATAATCGTATAAAACATTTGCATATGATTTCGCAATTATCTAAAATGCGTGCCCACTATTCATAAATATTATCAATACGAATTAATACCTACGAAGGATTATAGAATTTTGATGACTTTATAATTATTCGATATGATTTAAATGATTTTATAATTATTCGATATCGATCTCACAATTGTGTGATATAAATAAAATTAGGTTACTCATTATGAAGCAAATAATTTAACGTTTCACAATGTCTTTCACAATTGATTGCTAAAAAGAATGCAAGATTATCAAAAAATCGATTAATCGACTGGACACGGTAAAAGAAATAAAAACAGAACAAAACAATGCACATAAACATGTATTCGCATGGCACGAGCCAAGACGCGAGAAAGAACTTTGCAGATTTGTAAAGAAGAAAATATGAACAAACTTCTTCGCGATCAACGCTGTTGAAGTTTGCATTGCTGTAATGCAATGAAAATTAGTTTTTCTAAGTTTCTCAAACTTTTCTTGGCAGAGTGCCCACAAAAATTTTCCAAATATTTTTCAAGATGCTTGTCTAGAGCTCTAGAATGTAAATCTGCAAGAAAATATTTAGTATGACCATCGAAATGAGTTGATAGAAATATTTGGAAAAATCTACATATATATATATAAAATGCGGTTGCGTGCCTGCAAAAATGATCGTGAGGTTTGACCGAAAATAAAAACAGGTGGGTGTAGGGTAGCCAAAGCCATCGGGAGCTTGCACACATCTCTCGAGAGCTTTGGCGATGCGTAGTACCAAACGCCGTATTTTACTCGAATAATAATAATAATACATCATGACCTTTGATATTTGATCATTATTAATAATAATAATGATCAATGACCTATCATCTGCATGACCCTCGGCGGTATACATATTCAATTTTATATCATAAATTATATATATATATATATATATATATATATATATATATATATATGTGTGTGTGTGTGTGTGATAAATACATCCACGAGGTTCACATTCCTGAGCTTGCCACTTTTCGCAAACGAGCATAACTTTATCCATTCTTCATACATTTGTGTATGTAGGTGTGTACACACGTTCTCATTGTATGCATACAAACATGCATGTTCATAGAAATGACATTCCTCCTATCGACGACGCGAACAGAGTTGGCTGTATTTCTTTTTATTTCGTTCTCAATGATTCATTCTGGATCATCGCGTCTGTCAAAGGCGCGCGCGAGCACGGGACGACGGTTCATCGAGATTCCTGGGTGTATGTTAATTCCATCTGTCAGCCGGGATTGGAACGACGGAATTTTTCAGGCTACACGGATACCCGCCGTTACGCGGGACTCGTATACTCGGAATTTGCCGGTTGTGCTGTCTGTGCATGTGTGTAGTCGTGTGTGCATTTGTGGGTGTGTATGTATATATATGTAATATATAGGTGGCAAAAGCGTTCGAATAACTACGTAAATCACAACTCACCGATAATGAATCCGCGCAGTGTAAGTAGAAAGGGGGCACGAGGCAGAGGCGATTCGAGAGGGAAAGAAAAAAAAAGAAAAATAATAATAAGCTGGAGGAAACACGAATAAAACAATAAACGTTGTATCCACGTGGTAACCAAGCGTAAATTCCTTTTCGGCACTTTGTTGAACAAAAAAAAGTGAGAAAAAAAACGAAATCACTGTACACCAAAAATCACGAGATCGCGAGAGCACAATTATCGAATCGAACAGCCCGACACTCCCTCGGTTGACGATCAACGGAGAATTCTTTTTCTTGCTTTTTTTCGTTTTCTTTTACTTCAACGCGAACGGTTACGTGTATCGTCGAGATACTGTACGCTCCTATTGCGCCTGGCTCCGCAGTGAATTGAAGCTAGGAACACCCCCCCCCCCCCCGCTGTCAAGCGCGGCCCCGCGCACCGGCTCGGGATGCCCCGATGATGGGCGTGGCTTGAGCCCCGAAGCGCAACGTACGCGACCGAAGCTCGACGCAACGCCGCGCTCCGATCGGATTGCTCTACGCGTATCAGCGACGCGACGTAATCTCGCGGGACTTTTCGAATCGCAGAATTTACGCGGTGAATATTCTTGGCAGGAGTTGGCCGATTTTGGGATGATCGCCGGGGGATATTGATGCGGAAAATTTTCGAAGTTAGGGTATTTGGGGGGAAGGGGGACTCGAGGATGGGGGAAGATTCGTGAGTCTTTTTGTCCAACAATCGACGTATTCTCTTTCTTATCGCGTAGCAGTTTTTGTCAATTCAGAATTATCCATTTTTATTTGTAATTTTGAATTGAGAATTATTCAATTTAATTTGTAATTTAAAATTTTTCAGTTTTATTTTTAATTTTGCGTTTATAATTGTTTAATTTTATTACAAATTTTGAGTTTATAATTATACAATTTTATTTCTTATTTGAATTGCCTAATTACTCAATTTATTTCTAATTTTGCGTTCATAGTTATTCAAGTTCCGTCAAAATATTTGTATTCAATTATTTTATTTAATAATTTGAATGATTCGCGCCGTATTGGTTTAAAAACATCGCGGTGACGCGATCGTGCGACGATTTGGTCAGCGTTTATAGGTTATGGTCGACCCGCTCGCGGTACACGATCGCCGTTCAAATGCAACCACACGACCGCAACTTTTCGCGGCTCTGACAATCCGACGAATCGACCCGATACGCTACCCCACCAAGAAAAAAAGTGATCGATCTCACATCGAAACGAAACGCTCGTTACATCAACGCGAACCGTTCGCTATCTCTTCGCCTCTGAGACCAAACAAGCCTGAACAGAGGCTATGAACGCTTTGGAAAAACAATTTACCTCGACGTTGCACTTCTGCCGGATCGCAAACTTCCGCGACGACGCCGTGCGCGAAGATTCGGCGGCGAATGAAAAACAAACGAGTACGCGATCAGCTGTGTCTCTCGCGCGCGCGCGCGTCTGTCGTAGCCGGAAAATTTGTGCTGCGTGGCAGTTCGCAGTGTTCGGCGTCCGCTGCACGAGTACGGGCCGACGTTGCGGGCACGATGGCGTACTGACGACACGCTTAGCCAAATACACACACACGCGTATATATGTCACCTTGCTTGTACATATACACGTATATATCTATGTACATAAGTATTTGCCGCATTTTTTATTCCGACAATAAGAAAGTACAATTTTGAGAGAACAAAAAATGGATCCCTACGTCGATTTGCACGTGATGCCGAACAAGGTAAGAAAATTGTCGCGATGTTTCCGCACTTCCCCTTTCCCTCTCACCTCACGTCAAAAGTGCCGCACTAACCTTAAAATACGCGAAAAAAAGATGCGATATATGAGGCAAGCTCGGGATCGTCGGACACGTTTTCGCAGGGAAGAGAATTTTCGTCGTCTCGCGGCGACGACGAGAACAACTTTGCGCAACTTTTAATTTTTTTGCTCGACTCTCGCGGTCCTTGAAATTTGTCGAAAAATGAAAGAAAAAAAAAGGATTTTTGCCTTAAGTTTCCGCAGGGACGAAAATTTTCACCGCTTGACGACGATTCGAAAAAATTTGCAAAAATTCTCATTTTTTTGCTCGACTTGCGGTTCTCGAAATTTATCAAAAAACGAAAGAAAAAAAGGGTTTTTCATCCCGTTTTCCGCAGGGAAGAGAATTTTCACCGCTTGTTGACGATTCGAAAATTTTTTCGCAAATTCTCATTTTTTTGCTCGACTTTTGCGGCTTTCGAAATTAAAAAGAAAATGAAAAAAAACAAGTTTTTCTTATTATTTTAAGCTCCAAGCTTATTTTAAGCTTGGAGCTTTGGAAACACGAGAGAAAGTTAAAAACGTTGGGTTAATTGTCAAACGAAAATAAATATTTCCCACTATCCAAATGATGCAAAGCTGGTGATAAAAAAAATATACCGTTTGGTCATTGGACAATGGTAATGAATTTTGTTGTTACGTGCTGTCTTGGCGGTATCCTCATCATGTGAAATTTTTACAGAGCGAGGCTGATCTCACGCCCGAGGAGAGATGGAGGTATTCCGATACACACTCACATACACATATTTAACTTGAGCTCAACCCTAGGATGAAACTCATGGGTCTCACAGAGCGGACCAAAAATTGGAAACCCTGCGTTTCTTCTCTTTCCCAAAACTCTTTCATCCGCTCAAATAGCTTTTTTCAACAAAATATGGGCCGAATATAGAATTTCTCTTCACAAGCGCTTTTCTACTGCTCTTTCATTACAAAAAAAGTCATCTACGCGTAATTTCAAGAAAACTACAGAATTAGAAAGTTGGCCAGGTCTTACAGACCCAGTGCGTGCGACTAGGTAGCACAAATATGAGTGCCATCCTAGGGTTAATATATTCTCCGAGCGGAAAGGCCCTAACGAAATTTGCTTCCAGGGTCGAACACATAAAAATGCACCAGAAGCATCAGGGCCACGAATCGATGCACGCGGAGATGCTGATAGTGATGCTGGTTACTCTCCTGGTGGCCCAGTTCATACTGGTCGAATGGAAGAAGCGTCATTCCTCCTCCTATCAGGTATTTTGCTTGCTCGACTTCCCATTCTACCTCCAATTACTGTACGCTCTCTTAAGAAAGGGCATTGTCCGTGATACAAAAGATTCTGGGCCTGACTGAAATTGTGGATTGCAGTCGATGAGGGAGTGGTGATGGAGGGTTAAGAAAAGAAAAAGAATAATTCATACACTCGCAGTGTAACGTTCGCTCCGTGTGTATTTTTATCTTATCTTGTAGCGTATGCATATTTTAGGTACTGTTTCCTGTTATGAAATAGAACTAAAGAAAGCTGTAGTATATCGACAGCGTGATAATACCTAATTATAATATTTTGATATTATACTTATAATATATTTGTATATATTATTATATAGAGAAACATAATAATATTGTAATATTTAATATTATTATATATAGAAATGTAATTATATTCCTATATATTATATTATAATCGAACTTGAATCAAGAAGACAAATTGAAAAATAAGAAAATAGCGGCCCATCAAAAGGGATGATTAGTCTTTTCCCAACATTTTTTGCTGTTTTTTGTTCATAAAATAAGAACGTTTGAATATTTTTGGATATTTCTAGTTCAATTAATGAAGACGTTTGTTTTACACGTCCCTGCCAAATTCCATAACGATCGCCCATCTAGGGCATGTAGAAGCACTTCCGCAAACTTGAATAACGTGGTTTACACAACAATGCATTTAAACTTAAGGTGAAATTTATGTGCAAATAAAATGACGAGGTTTATATTTGCACCTAATCTACTATGCCAGGACCATAGAGTATACCTTCCCCTTCATTGACTCTTTTCGATACAGCAAGATCAACGTTTGTTTGGCCCAACAACGTAGAAACCTCCCAACGGATTAGGGTACTGTGACAACGCGAAAATCAGGGTCATTTGGAAAAATCAATTTTGGAGGAATAAGTAAGACGATGAAAAAAATCGTTCTGACACTTATTTCTAAGTACATTAACAAAGCTGTGTATCAAATGTCGTTAAAAAAATATTAATAACTCTAGAAGTTATAAGCAATCTTATGAAGGACCTTTGAACGTGAGAGATGGGTTGAAGTTTGCGTCGTTGGAACGGAACGAAAGTTTTGCTCAAGTCAAATTTCGCTAATTTATCTAGATTGCTAAATGAGAATCCGAAAAAATGTTTGGGTGATATTCCTAGCTCAAATCTGGCAAAGGACATTTGGGAAATTGAGTGAAAAAATCATCTTCGGTGCATTCCAACGATGCAAACTTCAACGTCATTGTAAGGGGCTCAACGATGTACTTGATTTTGGCCACCCCCTTGATCTGAAACGACAAAAATTAGTTTTGTTCGAAAATGGACAATATTGACTGAGACTTGATCGAGCTTCTTTTCGTTGCCGTTGTCTCAACCAGAAAAGAGAATTTTCGAATTCTTTTTCTCGATTTTTCAAGAAAAAACGACGTTATTGTTAATAACTTATTAAAAACGAATGTTGAGAAGAAAAACGTCGGTCAAGACTGAATTACCATTACACTGAATAAGTGTACTAAATTCCAAGCGACCGTCGTTTATTTTTAATATTCACAGTAGTCTAACTCTTTAAGACGACTATGGAGGCAACGGATGGTTAGATTCGATTATCGAAATGCGAGTAGGGAGTGACAAAGAAGGGTTCAATTGGGAAGGGTAATACATAAGTACCCATCAGGGTATAACCTGGAACTCAGAAAATGAAATATATTAATGTATAAATAATAGGAAGTAGAATATGGAAGGGAATGTAATAAGGGGGAAGACTCCGGATAATGGAATCTACGATAGAAAAATATATAATTAATAATTTGGGACTATCATATATTATAATGCAATATGATAATACATGGGATATTGCGATATACCGATACTATATATTACTTGACTACATTACAGCGCTATGTATCATAGTTACAATATTCTATGGAATACCGGATTACTATAATTGCAAAATTCTATATATAAATGGTAATATATGAATATACATTCTACACATAAATGATGCTATATATAAAAAGGCTTATAGATATTGAAAAATACTGGTTCGACAATAAGATCTTGTAAAGATGATCACTTTGTTTGTCAGCTGGTCACTCTAATCGCCATGTGGCTCATACCGTTCGGTGTCAGCCTGAGGAATTTCTGGTGGCGTTTCGTCTTCGTCTGGCTCGTGTTCTCGTGCGTAACTGGCCTCGTCGTCAGGAAGGCCATGCAGAAACCAATTGCGGGCACGACTCCCAGGTCGGTTCGCTTTATTCCATGCCCACACGATGGAAAATATAAAAATACTACGAGATGGTAGAATAATACTATTGACGATGGATTTAATACTAAATAATCTTAAGAGAGTGCATCTACCTGGAGGCCCGCAAAAAATGGTCCAATAAAAATGGGGAAACTTATTTTTTGAAAATATCCTCTTTACAACATCTTTGTTTTCAATTATTTTCAAGGCTGGTCTACAAGTGGTTCTACTTCCTGTACAAGCTGAGTTACGTCCTCGGAATATGCAGCTATTTGGTGGGTCTCGCGACGTTCTTCGGGCTGAACTTCGTGTTCGACGTGAAGCCCGCTGTTTGGATGGACTGTGCGCTCCTCTTCCTGTGCTACGGGATATACTTCGGAGTACTGGGTCGGGACATGGCTGAGATATGCGCCGACACTATGGCCTCCCACGTAGGCGTAAGAATCCCGTTTTCATTTTCATGAATTCGAATCTCGTGTTTTCTCTCGAATCATTTCTCTCACTCAATTGTCATCGTAATCGTTGCATTCTTCCTGGGGCTTTCTTTTTCTTATCTCCTTTCAGTACTACGCGCCGGGAAAAATGCCAACGAGAACCCTCGAGCCAAACGTCTGCGCGGTCTGCGGCAACAGACTCCTCGTCTCGGAACACGAAGAGGGCGTCCTCGAGAACACGTACAAATTGAGCTGCGAGCACGTTTTTCATGAATTTTGCATTCGCGGCTGGTGCATCATCGGCAAAAAACAAACGTGCCCCTATTGCAAGGAAAAAGTCGATCTCAAGAAGATGTTTCGCAATCCGTATCCTTTTTTCTTTTTCGTCTTCAGTCGCCACCGAAAATTACGTTTTTCACGCGAATTTGTGATATTTCTAGCAAACACGTGGATTTGGTTATAATTAATACTTGAAAAGAATAACAATCATTGACACAAGTTCCGAGATGAAAATATATGTATAATAATAATTATAATAATCGGTTTTATCTCGAGACTTGTCGCAATAATATTCATTTCCTAAAAGTTTCGATTATAGTTTCAAAAAAGTGTAATACGAATTACTTTGTAGCAAAAAAATACGATTATATATATATAATCGTAATTTTATGCTAAAAAGTGCACATATATATATATATGCACACACACACACAAGGTGTCCTGTTATGAATGGATAATTTTGCAACTGTCGATAGATCTGATCATGCCCTACTGTATGCTGGAAGTTCAGTTTAGTAAAAATCCCATGGTTTTCGTGATTTTGGGCTTTATGTTTTTTTTTTTGCAAAAAATCATCTTGTTCTGATTTTTCCCATGCCATTTCTACAAATGATATGAATCGACAATAACTAAGCCACTTTTTCTAGTAATCTCAAAAATTCTGCATACGATCTTTTATCATAACGTTCCCTTACCATTTAAGGTTAAAAAGAAGACTTAGAAAAAACAGATAACCAAGAGTATTTTTTTTAATCAGGTAAAACAAAGTTATTAGTTGTAGAAATGGCATACGAAAAACCAAGAGCAGATGCTTTTTATTTCGAAAACCGTGGGACTTTTACTAAACTGAAATTCCAGCGAACATGATGTGACCTATCGACAGTTGCAGGATTATCCGTTGATAACAGGACACCCTGTATAAAGGGATAATAATAATATGGCTTTATGTTGAGTCATGCCATAAAAATTCACTGTACAATTAAGACGATAACTGTATCATATTTATTGACTGTTTTTAATAATAATTGAGACTTTTGAGGAAATTGAAGTACTTGCGGCGAGTCTAAAGACAAAAGTGTATATATAATATTTAGTATTATATTAAAATTTGCCGCAATAATTTAAATTTGTTAAAAAGTCTCAATTATAATTGAAAAGAGAGCAATGAATATTACTCTTTTGGCAAACAGTCACGTTAATTATATATATATATATATATATATATATAATATTACTTTAAATTTTGAATCACGCCACCAAAATTCAATCTACAATTAAACTGATAATGTAATCTTTTTTATCAAACATTTTTGATATTAATTAAGACTTTTTAGGAAATGTCATTATGGCGGCGAGTCACAGGATAAAACTGCACATGGACGCACGCGCGCGCCCATATTCACACACATTCATACATACATATGATATTTAATGTTAGTGTCAGGTTTTCCGCGATAATTTTAATATCGTAAATAGTCTTGGTTATAATTTTTAAAAGCACGATAAGAATTACTTTCTAAACTCGAGAAAGTTTCCCCTCAGACGCAACTTGTTCGTCACCCGATTTTTATTCATTTTTTTCATAATTCAACAACTGACAAACCTTAACTCGACTCGAAAAACAAAAAAAGGTGGGAACGGCCGCACGTATTATACGGCCAATTACTCGACTGGATCAGGTGGCTGGTGGCCTGGCAGCCGCTGATAACGCTCCTCGTTCAGGGAATCTACTGGGTCTTGGGCCTCGAGTAAGTAGTGACCTCGAGTGCGGTAAAAAAAGAAACACAACTGCCGTTCAAATAAAAACACAACCAGTTAGGAAAATTCGCCGAGCCATGTGCCACAGCGTTGTTTAAAAAAATAGGAAAAAAGAGAAACAAAGAAAGAAAAAATAGGGGAAAAGTATAACACAAATACGAATTCGAGAGAAACGGGGCCCCGGGTGTTTCTATTTTTGTATATTGCTATATATACGAATCGACACGATATTGAGACTTTGGGCGTCCCGCGTATCGAACAATTCCTTTCGCGACACACAAACGATTCGGACATCTCGAACGAGTTCGTTGCGAACGCGGAATCATGTTTTTTTTTTAAATCTCATCGATTGCACGAGAATGTTAGCAGCCAGGTGGTCCGGAGCAGCCTTTTTCGTTGCTCCTTCAATTTCGTTCCTCGAGTGTCCGACGAGGAATAAAAACGAACTCATTCCTGACCGCCTTAGCGTACGCGCGCGACCATGTTTAGGAGAATTTTGAAGGGCTATTTTTTCGACCTCTTCACTGACCTTACGACCGTCGAGGTTTCGCGAAATCGGAGAAAAGTCCACACCGTTATGGCCCTTGAAGCTACAAACGTGATTTGTTTTTCTCACTAAATTCAATTCGAATTATGTAAAAATATATTTCTTCAAGTATTCTATCAAATTTCGCCTAGTGTAATAGTAGTTTAAGATTTCGTTTTAAGGGCATTTTCGCTATACGTTCGGGCCGCTAGATCGCGTGATACAATTTTTTGAATTACACTCGAGTGAGGGTTTGCGCACTCGAGGATAATCGTAAAAATGTCCGGTTGGCCTGATCGTATAGCTTCCTTTATCAGAGTATTCAACACTCGTAGTTGCAAGCCTCCTCCTGGCCCGTACGAATATCGTCTGTCCATTTGTTATTGCATTCCTGAAGGTCCTCCTTTGACTAGTCAAAGTCCTTGAAAGACGATAAGAGCTCGCGTTGCTAAAGAAACTTCAATGTAATTCGAAGTTTCGGTGCTCGAGAGCCAGTTGAGCTGGAGAACTAGTTAGCGAGTATGTATGCGTGTGTGTGAGTGTGTGCGTATTTTTCAAAGTTGAAAACAATAATTGTTCGATCTCCGCGCGTGTGTGCGTGTTTTTCTACGGGGTTTCTTGAAATTCGTATCGGCAATGTATAGAGTAGATAGATCGTGAGATTCCCGTCATAAAAGTCCTTACGCATTTTTCTCTCCGACGCACTGTTCCCGAGATATTGAATGAAGAGTGAACACAGCGTGTAGGGCGTGGCCGGTGACGTGGGGGGGGGGGGGGGGGGGGGGGGGCAGCCGGCCCGTCGCGCGCGCCCATAGGCTCGGCCGCGATCGGCGCAACGCTATTGGCTAGCGTTATTCGATTAATATCCAACAAACGGCTCAACGGAGAGAAAAACCGATAAGCACTTTTCTCCTCAGAATTTTGCGATCTACCTATTTTGTAAAGCTTCGCGGACTACTTCCGGTACACCTTGTGGAGACACTTGAAACAATAGTGCGCCACTTTGTGCATAGTTCTTTGAGTATTTACCCCATGTTAATTCCAGTAATTGACAAAGTTTTGGCAGGAGTTATCCCAAATACACATCAATGTGCATTGTTTTGTTCGATTGCAAATGATCACTTCTCATTTCGCCGATTATTCGCAACACGCTAAACTTTAACACTGTACCACAGAATGGAAAAATTCCGATATTCATATTAATTGTAAATAGATTGCTTACAAAATGTTTATACGATTTGAGAAAGAGAATCGACTAAACAAAATTCAACCCGACTTAACGCCGATTTCCTTGCGACTGTAAAAAAAAACGAGAAGCCAAGAAATAAAAAAAATACACGGTATTCGTTACACGTTTTGTGTGTTTATCATTTTTTGCATTCACCCCCAGCACGAAAATTCACGCATCATTTATTCAAGATAAGTACAAGAGATATGCTTATATATATTTTTTTATTCGTTTTACTCTCCCTGCGCTACTTAAATGGCAGACGAGCGCACAACTGAGCGGTCACCCATCTAAGTGACGGTCGCAATCTCACTCTGGCCGCTTATCAGACGCGAACGTTCATCTCTCATGGTTCTGTTCATCGTGTGTGGCGTAACTGCTAATGAACATTATATATCTACTTGTTAAATAATTTTTTTCAGAATACACGAATCGACCAATGGCAACGACACCAACGAAAAAACTGCTGTGTTACCGGGTTGATATAACCGTCTTCGTTATTATCGATCTGACTGGCAGAAGCGAACAATCATTTTCATACGGTAATTGCGAGAAAACTTACACTCTCGGAGTTGCACGTGGGTTATTTTCAATAAACATTAATCTCAATTGAACATTTTTCATTTTTTCGATCAGTCGGTAACTTATCGACTGAGCGGATACAATTGTTCCCCAGCTGTACGCTGTACCACCGGTACGGTAGGCTAACTAGGTGGGTGTTGCTTGCCAGAGGGCAACCCGAACATTCTGTTTCGTCCAGAGTGCGAGTGTACCAACCGAGCTGCAATACGGCATCGCGCTTATCCTCTTCCGGTGTTCTTTTTTAAACTAAACGAGCACGCACGATTCTAACCACGTGAATTAACGGGAAAAATTAACTATCTGGAACTCGCAGCTTCTGGAGACTTCGATTGGAATTATTTATTTACGCGTTAGATTTATTTTTTTTTTAATGAGAAAGTTTGCGTAGGCGGGGTACAGGACAGTAATGAATTTTAGGAATGCCGTAATCTGACATAAGACTTTAATTCAACATTTTCTTGTTTTTTTTCATATCACATGACGTTTTTTAAGTACCACCGAAGTCGCTGAGAAACAATTATACCGTGAATCGTTCAACGGTCGCTAATCCATCGACACAAATACATCCGAACGATCAGCCACTCTGACCCCCCCCCCCCCCCCCCCCCCCATAGGCACTTTCTGAAATTTCTTTTCGGAGGTTTTCTGTACAGCAGTCCGAATTCTATGTTTCGATCGTTCCTAAAAAAGAGAGATCGGAATAATGGTTCAATCGAGACGGCGAGGCTGCCACGGTCTCCGAATCTCAAATTTTTGAGGTTACAAGCATCAAATGGCAATTTATTAAAGTTGGAAAAAGTTTTTCCAACCTCAATTAATTGAATTTCGTACTATACTCTAGAACCCGGTCTTTCGCCCGGGAAATGATACTTCTGCAGGTTATGTACACCTTTAATTCTAAATATTCGGCTGTGCAAACGTGACGGACATAACCTCAGTCCAGTCAAACAAACGAGGACCTCGTTACAACGAATTGAGACAGAGACGTTTTCTTCTTTTCGTTGTGAAAAAATGACGGGCCTTTGACCAGAGACAGAACAGATCGTAGACGACACGAGGGACATTGGAAAAGGTTCAGACATACACAAACACGGGGAGATTTTATAGATATATTTATTGAGTACTTAGCGTGTAAGAGTATAGAATATGTATATACTTATCGTTAAGTATTGTTACGTGGTTATATATATATATATATATATATATATATATATATATATATATATATATATACACAACTCTTATGTAGTCGTTAAAATAAACCTCGTGTGTTTTGTGTGTATTATACGTGCGTGCCACGTATCGGGTTTTTCCCTCCCTCGCCCGTACTCTCCACGTCTTTTAAACATGTTTTAAATGTATACTCGTGTTATTTACATAATAATGATACGATATTTACAAGTTCACGAAGTTCACTTTCACCTTTTTCGTCTTCACATTGCTGGGTCGTTCTTATTTTTATTATTTCCCCCTCGCGTCTGTTATTCACGGAAATAATCACAAACCGTTCTATTTCTTCTTTCCGGCTCTTTTGTGAGAGTGCACGCGAGCGGGAATCCTCGACGTGGCGAGAGGATGGGAGTGACATCTGTTGTCGCACCGAACGAAACATCACCGAATCAAGATTCATTGCTCCTCGCACTCAATGGACTCGTTTATTATTCTTTTTAATTCGTTAAAAAAATGTTTTTTTTTCGCAACTATTACATTCTTGTTGTTTTTTAAACTGCTTCATACGCACCGCGAAAAAAAAAACTAAAAATTATAACGATAATAGTATGTACAAAATTTAGCGCGTGCCTCCTCGCTCCCTCATGTTCTTCGCAATCAAGATTACAACAAAAAAATGTGAATCCTCCGTAATGATAATTTGATCCGGTATTCCTCGAATTTGGCATACGCACTTTTAGCATGATTTTTTTGTCTTTGTTTTTATTCATCTCGCTCGCACACACAGACTCTTTCATACACAATTTTTCACATTGACACTAACCCACGGACATCTAGCACGCAGGTGCATTTTTTTGTCTACGCTCGCCATTTTTTATTCCATCTGCGATACTTTTCGTCGGTGCGCTAACTTCTCATTTCATTCTTCATCTTTGAAAAAAAACATTTGCACTTGCACTTTTTTCCGTTGACAGTCACATCATTCAGTCATTCGAGCACGTTAGTTACGAAGTATTGCTTTTTTTCGTGCACGTGTCAACATATATATTTATTTTACGTATCCGTGTCGTGGTTAACCTCACTTTTGAAGGTGAACGAAACTGAAGCCCGGTCAAAGCGAATAAATAGCGAACGATGCACTTCGAAACTCGACAATAATGATAATTACAGCATTAACAACAATAATAGTAAGAACCATAATAATATTGGCAATAAACATATAATGATTAAGGAAAATCGTGAAAAGTACGTTTCGAGCGCACCAGAAAATCATAGTTAATATTCATCTACGACGAATTTGAAAAAAAATGATTCGTCTTTGCCTCTCTGTGAATTTTTTACCCTCTTTGTCGTCCAAAAAGGTTTTCACGTGGTATCCATCGGGATTTCGTTGGATCAAAGTTCAATGTTGACATTTTCGTTTACTCGTTATAACGATCGCTAATGTGATGAATTTTAACGGCTTCCGGATTCAAACGCGAAAAATATTGGTGAACAAGATGGTGGCGCTGAGGTGTCACGAAATGGCTTCTCCCCGGGCCAGTCTTACAGTGCGTCCACTTCGCAACTTTAAGTACGTTTTTCTCAAAAACGGCTAAACGGAATTCAATGAAATTTGGACAGTCAGTGTCGAACAATAGTACAAAACTAACCATGGCAAAATTATAACCAGGCGAACTAAAATCAACGCTTTGCATTCGAGGTCTTTTTCGCTCAGATAGTAAGTGGTGAGCGAGTCACCTCTCGAGTGCAAAGGGTCGATACGTGACGCGATCAAAACGAGATGTGCTTGCGATCTCCGTTGGCTGTGATGAGCAACGACGTAGTACGTTCGTGATATACCGAACGAAATCCCGTGTTTCGTAGCCACAAATGGGTACCAGATGTCACCTACTCGATAACCTCTTCGCGCGAATATTTCAAGCAAATAAAAAAAAATTGTTCCTTGACACCAGGTTGCCGATTTGACTCTATCAATTATGGAATGCTTTCTCATAAAAATATTAACAAGTTAACAAATGTAAATTATAACGGGACGAACAAATCGTCCCCAAGTTTTGCATTTTCTCGACACGATAAATATTTACGGCGTAATCGACGTGAGAGCTTTTTCTACGTAACCGTGATACATTCTGCGTTTCATTTTTCAGGTCCTTAACTTTAATATTCTTTAGCCGAATATTGCAAACAATGCAAACGTCTCTCATCAATTAGTATGTCTTTGGGAGGTTTTCTCCAGTTTTCCGCGTTAGTTTATCATTTTTTAATGTGGTTCAACGTGTGCGTGTTTCGTTTGCTCATTGCTTCGCTCTCTTGTCATCTCGCGCATATTTTTCCATTTTTGGTACATAAATAATTATGTACGCGTCTCTGTGTGTATGTATGTATGTATATATATACATACACACACACATCCATTATACATGAGTACATTCGAGCGAGCTATGGCGACATGCGTGGCTTGTTTATTTATTTATTCCTGTTCTTTTCGTGTATACTTTCTATCGGTTAGTTTTTTTTTGGTTTTCCGATCAAATATCCAATCGAGGCATTGTGATCTACTTCCAATATCTAAACACCGACAATTTTACTTATTTTAATCGTTTATATCTTTTTCCTCAATGTTTTTGTTTATCATGGCGGACAGGGAGGTGTGGGCTCAGGATAGGGTTTTTGGGATTCAGGATGCCGAGGGCTCATGAAATTTCGTGGGAATTTGGGAAACGAGGACTTCTCAAGGATTCCTTTGACGACACAATTCAAAAAATAATTTGCTTTTTTCTTCTCGTTTTTTTTCAGTAGAAAGATAGGCGGGGTGTATTACTATACATATTATTATTATTATTGTTATTATTATTATTATTACTGTCAATATTATTATTATGCATTAATGTTTTTCCCTTCTATTCCCATCGCGTTCCGAGCATCGTCACAATAACGAGTATCCTTTTGGACTGTGTGTACGTCTTTGCCGCTTCTTTTTAAATGCATTCCTATCTTTTTTTATCCCCATTTGAATACGTACACGAACTTTACTCTCGTCGGAATCGCTGAGTCTCGGAAATTCTTTCTTCCTCTTCCGTTCTATTTTCTTCTGGTTTCTCGTTCGTGTTTTTTCTTTGCTTCAACGTTACTTCATTCCGATAAATGTTTTTTTCTGTCACTCGTGAATATTACACTATTCCATCGACTTACGCGCACACATTGGATACGACGAATGTTTTTCGTTATCTAAACGAACGTTTTTTCTTCTTCAATTATTCTTTTATTACCGTTTATTATTACTATTTACAAGTGTCTACGACATAACGAGGGAAAAAAGATTTTTTCCCCTGCTCCCTTAAGATTTAGACGTCCCCGAGGAATCGCACCGCAGGATTTTCCTCGAGGTATATATATATATATATATATATATATATATATATATATATATATGTGGTGGCTCAAGTACGTACCACTCGGTATTACAATTACACGTTTTTATTGAATCTCTCGTCGGTGTACATGAAATTCATGGGTACTTTTTGTTCATCGCGTAACTCTTGCGAACCTTTTTTCTTTTTTCGACCTTCCTCCATTCATTTTAGTTCTCTAATTTGTCTCGCTGCAATTATTTTATTAGCTCATTGAACGTTTACGTGTACGAGCATTGCGCTGGTAATTGGTGTATACATATATAAAAAAGCGATATCGACAAATGTGTTCGTTCATCATCGTCATATATATATATATATATATATATATATATATATATATATATATATATATATATATATATATATATATATATATATATATATATATATATATACGGGTGTTGTTATGTGTATGTATGTGTGAATGTATAACTATATGTATATATATTTTTTCCCTCCCCTCATCGATAATCGTGTTACAATAGTATCTACAATAATTACCATATTAATTAATAGGTTAAGTTAATATTTACAAAAAATCGAGATTCCTTCGACCATTAAGTTATGTTAAAAATATCTTTTTTTCTCGCATTTACTGCTTGCCCTATATTCTCCTCTCTTTCTTTCTCTTTCTTTTCATTTCTCTTATTTCTCTCTCACGCTTTTTTTTCTCCCTTTTTTCTTCAAATTCTAAAAGAGCCTTCCCCCTCTCCTCCCGTCTGATACTATTTACCTTGGACGTACACACACTCGTGGATTTGAGAAAAAAGAAGAAAAAAAGCGCGTAAAAAAAGGAGAAAAACCGCCACGTGTAAAGTGCATGTATTTCGACGAAACGACCACTCGATCGCGAAAGCTCGTCAGTACTTTGAATTAAATTATTATTTCTCTCCCGTATTACTTTTGTTTTGCCGTTTTTCTTTTCACCCGCTGATGCACCGTCGATTATCGCCGCGTGCGAATCTCGTGATTTCTTTTTCTTTCGTATCGTCGCGCATTCGTGATCGTCGAGGAATGGGAGAGAGGCAACAAAAAAGCGTTTATCGTCCTTCTCAATTTCTTCTCTCTTCTCTATCTCCCTCTTTCCCTCTGTTATTTTTAACGATTCGTTTCTTTCAATCGAGCGGGTGTTCTTGTAGCAAAACGTTGCGGCTCGTAATCGAAAAAAGTCTTACGCCCAGCGCGAGACACGCGCGTCACAATCCGCCGAATTAATTACATTTTAATTTCCGATCGAGAGTTCACAATCGTCGTCATCGCCTTACTATAAAATAATTCACCCCCGTTAACAAGCTTTATATTCTCGTATATCTCGTTAATATAGCGACTAGCTTAATTTTGACACTTCACGGATCACTCGTCCGAGCACTTCAACGTTAAAACCCCCATGTACAATGAGTCCGCTCTCACCGTTACGCGCACACGACGGACCAACGCAGAAGACAAAAAGAGCGAACGAAAACGAAAAACTGACAGCGCCATCTGTACGTCGAGTCGACGAAACAGTGAGTTGCCGACAGCGACGACTCGCGATCGGGCGATAAAGAAAAAAAAAAAACGCGTACGAAAGGTGAGTGATCTCGGGTAAAGCGAGAAGACGTTACGAAAATGTTTGGCGTTCACACTTTACGATTCGTTGGTAAGAACGATCTTCAGGAGGGAACGGGGCTCGTGTTATCGTCGCTGGGACGTTGAGCGAGAATTTTCACGGCTTTAGTTGAGGCGGCGAGCGCTAGGGGCACTGCGGTCGCGACTGTCGCGTCGGCCACTCTCTGCGTGCTCGGGTCGCCGTGATCGGCAACGGTCGCTAAGCCCGACGTCGCGGGCTCGTCGGCTATGGTAGAGCCGCCGCTGGCACCGCCGCCGCCGACGGCGACGACCGTTAGGGCGCCGTTCGTGGCGATCGCGCGTTTCGGCGCCGTCGTGGTGATCGCCGCGACGGGGGCCGTTGGGGCCGCAGATCCGTGGCAACGGTCGCATCACGAGTCGTGCCTGTGTATTCTGTTTCTACGATTGCCGCTCTTGCGTCTCTTCCTCTTGGTGTCCCGGGTGAAGGCAACGTTGCCCGGGTCGTCGGCCAGTTGGGGATACCTGTGAACGCTGTGAATGTCGACGCCCTCGTAGCCGAGAACGGTGCCCCGCGAGACGAGCTCGTCTTTCTCCTCCTTGGACCAATCGCCTCGGCCTTGGAAGCCCGCCATCACCAGCTGCTTCTCGATCTCCCAGGCCCTCTCGACGGCCCTCTTGTGGGCGTGCTTGAGTATCCTGTGTCGCTCTTGCTCCGGATCGGCCCCGTACTTGATAACGACCGCGGCGTCGGGATTGTGAAGCCTCAGCTCCTTCCAGGTGCCCGCGCCGTGCTCCGTCGTCTCGTGCGTCGACACGTTGAACATACTGCCCAGACGGCGCAGCTCCTCCATGTCGTCTCGGATCTTCAGCGCGTTGTCCTTCACGAAGTAAAACACGTCCTGATCGTGAACGCTGAAGTGGAGCGGCAGGAAGTACGAGTTGTTGAATACCGAGGTTACGACGTCCTGGACAACGCTGTTGACGCCGTCAACGACGCTCACCAGGGCACGACCACCGACCCTCGACACGAGTATACCCTCGCCGAAGACCGCACGCCTGTGCGCCACCCTGGGCAACAGATTTCGCGTCTTCGGCTCCAACTTCAGGAGGGGCTTCGGTACGAAACCCAGGTCCGAGAACTTCTCGTGTACCCGATCGACGATGCACCGTAGGCCGGACATGACACCGAAGTCGGGCGTCAACTGGGGCGACGTTATCGTCGCGCTTGGCTGATAGACCATTCTCTTGGTGTACTCCGAGCCGAGCATCAGGCTGATGTCGTAACCGTAGAGCCTCAGCCAACTGGTCAGATCGGTCATGTACTCGACGTTCTGGCGCGGATTTACCGGATCGTTGTTGCGGAAACGGTAGATGAATATGTCCGTCGGTGTCGTCAACTCGTTCGCCATTTGCTCCCACGCTGGTGTCATCCACTGGCCGACCGTAGGATCGTAAAGACGCTTCTCCAGGTAGACCAGCTTCGTGTTGGGGTCGAAGAGACCACCGTGGAAATCGATCGGCAGGTAGAAGTCCGGATTCGTGTCCTTGATTATCTTGCCGAAGGGCGTACGACGCATCTCCTTCACGAGATTGCCATTCGTGTCGAATAGCGCCAGCGGCGAGCCGTTCTGATCGGTTGCCACGTAGAAACGTTGCTCCGACGTCTCGACCGTCATCAGGAAGTCGCGCGAGTCGTACAAGAAGCGGAAGGTCTTCGCTGTCTTCGGGAAGTGCACGTGCGTTATGAGATCTGGCGTTCTCGGATTCGCGTAGAAGAATTGGGTTATGTTTTCACGGTCGTCGTTCCAGGACACCAGGCGACCGCGGTCGTCGTAGAAATACCAGATCTGGAACTTCTTGTGCTCGGACGCGTGTATCAGCTGGCCTCGGGAGTTGTACCTGGAGATTGATTTTGCGCAACGTGCTTTAGGATACAATTCAAACGCCGATCATCATTAACAGGCCACACCAATCGGGGTGGATCGAAACAAACGGCATTGCCCACAAATAATATTTAACTGTATTCCTTGAAAATTGAATAGAGCTAGAGCTTCCAACAGTCGGCCGGGCGAGTGGTTGCAGCACCATATTTCAAACGTCACACCCGTTTTTTTTGTTTCGAAACACTGTTTTCAATGTCGGTGGACACGATGTCTCAAAAATTACTGGATGGATTGTTTCAGGGAGACTAGAGTAAAGGAGGGGACACTGTGTGCTATAGCGATGTGGCTCCAAAATCAACGAAAATAAGCGTTTGTAGGTGGCGCTGCAATAGGCTTTCGCTTATATATAGATATAGGGCCGTATTCATAGTCCTTCCTTGAGGAACAAGGCTTCCTTGTTCCTCATTTCGCGTTTCATAGACCTTCCTTGACAGAACAAGGTGCCTTATTGGCCTCCTTATTTCAAGGCAGGTCTCGAGCTTCCTTGAGGAAACCTTCGGCGCTGTGATTGGCTGTTTCGTTTCATATGACTAACGCCTGCGCTTGCGCTTGGCGTCTATGCAGTTTTTACCTGTATCGCAGACCAGTCTACAGGTTAACCTCAAAAATAGTTAAAAGTGGAGCACGTAAAAAGTTTCGAAACGTATGGCAGTGAACGGAGTTAAAAAAAAAGCTGAGCTAATAACAGCCTTTCGCGCTCTGTATAATGAACATTCTTTCCTTCATCCATAATTGTACTCGTCGCAACTCAATTTCTAATTTTGAACTTTGAGGTTATACACTCGAGGCTATACAATCAAGAGCCAAGCGGTTTGAGTTAGTTTCAAATATAGCCGAGTGGCGCTTCTATCAGCGGTTTTACCACCATAAGCAATCACATATCCCTAAATATGTCTTCCTTCTGGAAGGGAGAGTCGAGTTGCGACTATGAAACAAGGACGCCTTTGAGATTGAAGGAAGCCTTCATCAAGGCGTCCTTTATCCTTGAGATAAGGAGAGACTATGAATACGGCCAATACTCTCTTGCTTAGCTTTCCGTCTGTTACATGCGCATGCCTAGAACCTTTAGCCACATCGGAGAATTGCGATCGCAGCGCCTCTTGCGGTCACTTATAAGTCGGGATTTTGGGGCCGTCTTTCGCTGCTTATCTCCTATCCTTTACTCTAGTCTCCCTGGATTGTCTCCAAAATACAGAAGATACGATGAGAAACATTTGAAGGTCGTTGACCATCGCATTTTCAAAAAATCGACCTTCATTTTCTTATAGTCACGTGAAAATGACAACTTCTTAAATAGATTTTGTATGCTCGCGTGTCGATTCGTCGCCACGTTGTTGAAAAAGATTATTTTAAAAAAATCGTCGATCGTAAATGACTCGTATTTATTGTTGAGTTGAATAATCCGTTTGGTTTTTAGATTTCGGATGGACCGTTTAAGGCGGCATGTACATTTACAAGGATCAAAAAATCGTTTCCTTTTTTCTTTCTTTAAACTATAGAACTCATATGTAGAATATTTTACTAAAGTTTCAAAACGAAATTCGAAAAATTTGGAGATGGGCCAAAAGTAATTGAATTAACAACTAACGATTACAATTGCTAACGTAATTCATAATTTAATTACTTTATAACAGATTACTTAAGTAATTAGTACGTAGTGCAATTCAATTCAAATTCGACGTAAACTTTAAACGCGTTTCTCTCAAAACTGCATTTTCAAAATTGGTGTGCAGGATCACTCAAAAACTTTTAGGCCGATTGAGTTGAAGCTTGGTAGAAATATTGATAACATTGCTAGCTTCTACATGACGGGAATTGTTTTTGAAAAATAAAAAAAAATAAAACTACGTTTTTGATCCAAATTTTACAGAAATTTTGCATGAAACCTTTTCTCTATAAATGCGTGCCATTATCTTAGATATGCATTTTTTTTCATTTTAATTACCGGCAAATAGAAACCTCACATGTTCCAATTGAAAACATTTAAAATTTTTTTTGCAAATCGACCCCCAACTACCGCGGCAGCCTTGCTGTAATAACACTCTGCCTCAGTTCCGCCATTTTGATGATAAATGAATTGAAAAAAATTGTTTTGTATACTTACATATAGTATCAAAGTACACTCGCAGTTTGATAAATATAGAATGATTATTTCTTAGATTAAATTTCTCAAACTTGCTCAATTTTTTCCCGTCTAAATGCATCTCCCACCTTAATCAAAAACCTTAATAAAGGTTTTTGTTGTTTTTCTGTATTTTGCGGTGATTTTTTTTCCGAAAGATCGGAATTCAGCCATTTATTTTCGGGCCCTAAGATACAGTAGCCCATCCAAGTGCTAACAAGGAACATCCCTGAGGTGACAGCCTTCGATTTTGTTGAAATTTGGATATGTTATAAAGCACCGAAAAGTAAGCGATACGTATTTTTTTTTATCAGCGGAAAAACGGTTTCAAGGGTTGAGAGGCACCCCTCGAAAAAAGGCATCTCTACGGGTAGTTTCGCACACAAAGAGTCCACCGATTTCATTGAAACAAAAACGAAAATTCTTCCAATCCGAAGCAGTGAAAAATCCACTATAGCGACATTGCCAAAAACATAAATTAAGAAGGGGTGAACCACCCTATAGATGCCTTTTTTCGAGGGCTGCTTTCACCCCTTTAAAACCGTTTTTCCGCCGATAAAAAAAAATACGTATCGCTTACTTTTCGGTGCTTCATAACATATCCAAAATTTCCACAAAATCAAAGGGTTTCAGTCACCCAAGGGATGTTCCTTGCAAGTTGGATTCCCGTGAATATCCAAGCTGGGAATATTTCGCCAACGTACCTGTACTTGTGTTCACCGCGAATAACGACGAAGCCGCGGGCGTCGTATGAATTGAATTCTACGTCGCCATACTGTACGACCCGATCACCGCTGTCGTATCCGAGCGTTATCTTCTCCGTGTGTTCGGTGACGCCGATGACGTTGCCGTTCTCGTCGTACGCGTATTGCCAGTTGTTGTCGGTATCGGCGACCTCGAGAACGTGCCCGTCAGCGTTGTACGTGATCTTGTCCAACCTCGTCCACTCCTTCTTGTCCGTCGAATCCTTGCCGATCATCAATTTGCGCATTTTTATGCGATTCCTGTTGTCGTACTCGAGCTCCATGCGAAACACGTCCACCGACCGAATATTGGTGAGTACAGTCTTGACGCGTCCGTGCTCGTCGTAGTCGGTAACGGTGAAGAATTGCTTGCCGCTGTCCTGCATTACCGACCGATTGAACGCGTTTCGGTAGATCCTAAGATCGCCGACGCCCTCGAGTATGCCCAAATTCTGATTGTACTTGAGTCGCAGTTGCGGCAATTGTTTGCCGTCTACGTCAACCTCGATGCCCGAAATCCGTGCGTTTCCGTCGTACTGATAGCGATAGTGCGCATTCGCCATGCCGCTCTTGCTCCCGAATTTGATTTTCTCGTCTTTGACGATACCCGCGTGATACTTGTACTCGATTCGCATCTCGAAGTTGGGCTCGTTGATGTCGATGCTGCGCACGAGGCTGGTTGTCTCCTGATAGGTGTAGTGAATGGACGAGAGTCCGGCGAGGGTGGTCTCGAGTTTGCCAGCGTGATCGTACACGTAGGCGACCTTGCCGCTCTGATGGGGATACACCTTGGCCAATATGTGGCCGTCGTCGTTGTAGAGAATCTCGTACGGATGACGATTCATGGGCGAGTAGTACTGGTACTTGTAGAAGCCGAGGGAAGTTTGGAGTGAGAATGCGTGGATGTGTCCACGCGGCGTTGTGAGCGATTGGAGAGCCCCGGCCTCGTCGTACTGCAGGAGATAGTCGCTGCCTCGTGGTGTCGTGACCTTGAGGGGAAGGCTGCTGAACATGTCCTTGAAGGCGTATATCATGGAGGTGCCGTCGCTGTACTTGATCTCGTAGAGTCTCCCGGCCCTGTCGAAGCCGTAGGTCTCGCTGATGTCGCCCCAGGTCCAGCTGGTCAACCTGCTGAAGCGATCGTACTCCAAATCCACCCCGGCGAAGATCCCGTCCCTCGGTCCCCACTTTACCGGACGTGCGTTACCGTCGTACGTCACGTTCAGCAGTTCCACCCGATCGTCAATGAAGACGGCAACGGTGTTGCTCTCCCGGTCGTACTCGAGCGAGAGCAGCACTTCGCCGTTCACCCTGAGCTTCCTGCCTACCTGAGCTATGGCCTTGGCGTTGCCGCGATTCTTGTTGCCCTGTAGCTTCCTCAGGAAGTATCGCCACTCGAAACGGTTGGCGAGGTCACCCGCGATCTCGGTACGTTGCTTGGCCGGCACGGGATAACTCTCGCCCAGTAGGGGCTCGATCTCCGCGAGTATAGCGTAGGGCATCGTATCGGTACTGACCGTGTGAGCCCAGGGCGTCACCCTGCCTACCGAGCCGTCACCCATCACCGTCGTTCTCTGCTCGGCGTCGCCGATCTTCGTCACCACCGAGGAACCCTTGATAAGCATCGAGACTGGCTTTCTGTTGTTCTGACCGACCTTTACGGTCGCCCCCTTCAGGCTCAGATCGAAGGTCAGACTGATGACCTTGCCGGTCGGCGTCACGGCGCTCGTGAGTCTGCCGAATTCGTCGTAATTGTAGACGTAACTGCGTCCCGTGCTGTCCAACTTCGTCTTCAGCAATCCCGTCGGGCCGTGATAGTCGAAGGTAACGTTGTAATTGTCGGGCGTGCTGAGCTCGTGGAGCATCTTCATTCGCGACATTCGCAAACGGCACTTTTGGCCCTTCGTGTTCTCGATCGAGTTGACCTGGCTGCTGTAGTCGCGCAGGAGGAAAACCTTGTTGCCCGCGGCGTCGGTCACCGTCGACAGCTTGCCGTTGCTCGTGTTTACGTTGTACGTGAACAGATAGAAGGTCTCGCCGGTGAGGATGTTCTTGGTGGCGATGTGCTGGCCGAAACGGTTGAACACGTAGATCTCTTGGGTGTCGGGCGAGTAGATTTCGTACTCCCGGGCGCCGCTGGCGTCCGGTATACTCGCCATTACCGATCTTATGCGATAGTTGGCCTGATCGCCGATGTGAACGACGCCGTCCGGCGACACGGCGACTGCCGAAATCGTGTTGAATTTCGAGGTGGAGGCGAGATAGTGATCGGCCTCGAAGCAGTCACAGCCGCGCTCGAGACAGTTGCACTTGGACTCGGCACCGGCGTACGGCGATATTTTGCCGTCCGTACCGATCACCCGTACCCGATTAATCCGCTGGGAATCGCTCTCGGCGATGTAGAGATTGCCCGACGGCCCGAAAGCGATGCTCTGGGGCATCACCAGGGTGGCGTGGGTGGCCAACTCGGTGTCGAAGGTCGAGGAGGGACTGGCGCAGTGCAGGGGCCTACCGGCCACCACTTTAACTCGGCCGTCAGGCGCCAGCTGGAGAACCATGTGATCGTCGATCATGTGAAGGGAATTGTCGAGGGGGTTGATCGCCAGCTCGGTCGGCCAGCGCAAATGAACCTCCTCGACGTTGAGCGTACCCTCGCATGGTATCGGCTTCCAGTGTGACTTGTGCATGTGATTGCCGATCACCGTCGTTATTATACCGTCCCGATCCACCATACGGATGTTCGTCCCGTCGGCAAAGTAAAGCACGTTGTCGGCCGACACCGCTACACCCTTCGGATACGCCAACTTTGCGTCACGGGCCAACGCACCGTCGCCGCAGTGCGCCTCGTCGCCCGGCAGGCATCGCTCACCCGAACCCACAACGGTCTCCCAATTGTGCTCCGGAGACGAGTAATCGTTCGTGTCGCGTACTCTTATTATCTGATGGGATTCCGGATCGGAAATGTACAGAACACCGTCCAGCGGACTCAGCGCGATGTGGTATCTGTAGGAGACTCTCGTGGCGCTGCAAGTACGAAGAGCACTTCGTTAGGATCACGGTCTTACATACAGGGCTTGCAACGAACGTGGTGGGGGGTTGTCCGTTCACGTCCAAACGAAAGTACAACTTATGGCCACGAGAGCGGCGCAACGAGTTATTGGCGAGCTTCATAAGTTTATAGCACGGATTTGGCGGAATCCTAACCAATCTTTTGATAGTCATACGCAGTCGTACATGCGTATATGAATATATTTACGGCGAAATACAAAACAGCTTCGAGCGAAATTGATTATTTTGCTTCCTCATGGAGGAAGCTTTGTGATGGTGAATTTTTTCCAGTTTTCAATGTCAATGTGCTTAAAATGTCCGGAAACATCGAAAAATTATATCTAGAATAAATATCCGGATGTGTTGAAACTTTGAACACGGAGCACTTCTCTTTTACTGATTTTCGTCCCGTGTTGCAGGTCGGATTCGCACAGGAATTAGTGGTCATAATGCAATTATCTCTCTTGTTATCGATTTCAATCACGGTATTTATAACCTTGCGTCGTAATGTCGCTCATACGCGTTTCTATGAATAACTGACAGCGCCGCGTAGTGGCGAAAAAATCGGGACGATAACGCGCGGCTCAACCTGCCGCGTAGGTTACCCATTGATCAACCTGCCGCGTAGGTTACCCATTGAAAATAGCGGGCCCGAAAGTATTGCCATTTTCGACTCTGCGCGAAGGGTACATTGCTATTTTCTGCTTTAGGAGGTTCTTCATTGGCAATCGCGAGTAAAAACCCTTTCATAAAAGTTCGTAAAAGTTTCGGGATAGGAGATGAATAATAAAAAAATATCAATTCATTTTTTTATAAATAATACGAATATGTATATTCAGGATGTCCTTCTCGTCCACTGTACTCGTCACTGTACGTTCGATTATCATCACCTGAGAAATTCATCGTCATCGTCACAATCGAGATCGTGAAAAAAATCAATCCTATACCCTTCGATAGTTTTTTTCATTGCCCAAATTGTTTTTCTTTTCAAGATAGGAAATAAATAATAGAAAAATATAATAATCATGGTAAAAACCCTACGAAATAACGGACTTCCGTTTTCCCAAATCGTGAAGTCTCTTTGCCCCTTTTTTGGTCATTTTTCAAATGCCCTTTCCGGCTAAACCTTTCGACATAACGAGATGAATCCAACGGCATTTTTCGAGTCTGTCAAAATCCTCTTCGAAATAGGTTTATTTCACTCAAGTAGGAAATGCGCCTAAAAGGGTCGAAAGTATATGTTTTTCGACTTTTAAACCGTTTTAGGGGCTGTTTAGTTGGACATTTTCTGTCCATTACGAGTGTCACTGATTTTTGTTTTTTTTTTTGCATTATCCGATAGTATAGACGGCTATAAACACGGACCTGGCATCACCGATTGATCGTGAGTAGACAATTTATATGAAAATTCCGCCCACTCGAAACTTTAAACGCGTTTTTTTTTCTCGAAATGTCGTTATTCAAAATGGCCTGCATTCTCAACACAACTCTTAAAAACTCTTAACATTAATTTTAAAAACTCTTAGCACGACACAAGAATCTTAAAACTCTTGTCACGGCACTGCCAAAAGGATCATTCTCCCTCGCTCCGAAAAACTAAGTTCCCCACTTAGTTTCTCTCGAACTCTCAGAGACTTCACGACTCGACATGTAGAACATGGAAAATTTCTAGTTTTCTCTCTTGTGTTTGCGAAGATATAGGTATCTTTTATATTAATAAAAAAGTTAAAAACAAAAAAAAACATTTTTAATTCAATTGGTAAATATCACGATCACATGACACTACATTAACTTCAAAATTTTTTTAATAGATCGAACCAAAAATTCTCTTATAATACCAAACCTTCACAGATGATAGAGATCGCCGAAAAACGATAAATCTTTCAATCAATTGACATTATTGGTCTGAATCAATCCTCCGATTCACCTCCATAAGACAGTATTGCACCAGCATCAATATTATCTATTTTAATCATTTTTCAAGCACAAACCAAAGACACGGGAAATATCGACAATATTCTGGTCAGTCATGTGACATAATTCTTAACCTAAAAATCTACAGTAGCTAATATGCTTTCACACACCACTCTTTCACGCAATCTAAATAATAAATTAACCTATAATTACACTCCATCAATATAATGTGTAATTCACAATTTATAGAATAAATAAAATTCTGAAGGGGATCCGAATGGAGGATCGAAACGTAAAATAGAAAAACTTTTATTTCCATCGAGACCTTGGAAACCTTCATTGGCCGAATCGAAGCCGATTCCACAACAATCCTCAAAAGAAGAGTTTTCAAGCTATACCTCTCAAATTTTGACACAAAATTCTTCGCGTGATTTTTCACCTTGCTACGGAAGTTTATTTCCCTCACAATCTAAATATTTTTTGAAAAGTAAAACTTCCGCAAAATACCAAACTCGATACTTTTTTTTTCATACCGCCGCCATTTCGCCAACTGTGATAAAAATCGAAAATGGCCTATACTGCGGGGTCAGGATGAACTTCAGGGTAAACAGTGAGGGCGTAGACTTACTTGAGGCGTACGACGGTCTTGACGGTACCATCGACGAGGATTTTCCTCACGAGATTGAAGTCCCCTACGAAGATGGATCCGTCAGCGGATGTGGCGAGCGCAACGGGCGCCAGGAGCCGTTGCTTGGACGCTTGTCCGTCGCACTCGAAGCAGTCCAACGGCCTCTGATGTCCGTCGCCCATAGTCGTCAGTATGACTCGTGGCTTGTGCTTCAGGTATATGTTCGACCCGTCTCCCTTTTGCAGTATGCCCTCGTGGAAGTTGTAACGATGATGTATGTCGAGATTCCAGCCGCCAACTTCCGATATCGACATGTCGTGGCCGCTGAGCTTCGTCGTTTGCACGTCCCATATTACGTCCTTGCAGTCGCTGTACTCGTAGCCGACCTTCACCATTGCCGTCGTAACTCCGTACACCCGTTGGCGATAAACGTTCAACCGGTTCCACGCGTACGTGAACTTGATCACCGGATCGGCCTCGAACGTCTTCTCGAAGAGTATGCCCTCGATCGTTATCCTCAGGTGTATGAGATTAAGCGTGGGTGGTATCGTTTCCGGGGTCAATTGCAACTGTATCGTCGACAGATAGCCGGCGGCTCGCGAGCTGTGATAAACGAGATTCAAGCCCGTGCCCGGTATCTGAAGACTCTCCTGTATGACCTGAGACTCGGCGAGAATCGCGCTCTTGTCCGGACAGGCGCCTTGAAAACCGTGCTTCCACGTCGCCAGCACCACTGGCTTCATCAGGTCGTAATCGTGGGCTCCGCACGCGTGCGGTATGTGGATCGGTGCCTTCTCGTCCACTGTACTCATCACTATACGGTCGATTATCACCACCTGAGAAATTCATCGTCATTGTCACAATCGTGATTGTGAAAAAATCAATCCTACCCTTCGACAGTTTTTTTCATTACACAAATTGTTTTGCTTTTCAGGATAGGAGATAAGTAATAGAAAAAGATCAATTCATTTTTTATAAATAATATGTATATGCATATTCAGGGTGTCCTTCTCGTTCACTGTACTCGTCACTGTACGGTCGATTATCACCACCTGAGAAATTCATCGTCATCGTCACAATCGTGATCGTGAAAAAATCAATCGTACCCTTCGACAGTTTTTTTCATTACACAAATTGTTTTTCTTTTCAGGATAGGAGATAAATAATAGAAAAAGATCAATTCATTTTTTATAAATAATACGAATATGCATATTCAGGGTGTCCTTCTCGTTCACTGTACTCGTCACTGTACGGTCGACTATCACCATCTGAGAAATTCATCGTCATCGTCACAATCGTGATCGTGAAAAAATCAATCCTACCCTTCGATAGTTTTTTTCATTACCCAAATTTTGGTTTCAATTACTTTGGATAATTGCAAAATTATACAAGAATAATATAATTAAATAGATTAATATAATTATAGAATAATATAATTATATAGAGCTTTATAGTGTCTTCGTAAACAATAAATTAAATGAATTATACTATTCTAACATTATTTGGCAATTATCCAGTGATCGAAAGTTTTGCAATTATCTGAAATGCCCGAAAACTTTTGACCGGCAGTGCATATATATGTGCAGCTCGCTTTTTAAAATTGATTTCGTATATATTTCTTACGGACACGAGTTGAGAGAAAAAAAAACACGACATCTTATAACGATGAAAACGGAGCAAAATTTATTTACCTCGTTCCACGGTACGAAAACGATATGGCTCTGGGGCTTGAAAGGCGATCGGCCGAATTGCAAGGTGACCGCGCCACCCCCGTTAACGAGAAGATCGAACCACCCGTCGTCCCGGGTCAGCGTGAATCCCTCCAGGGGCGTACTCGTACTGACTCTCACACCCATGAGACCGGTGCCCAGTGACGTCACTACCCGACCACGCACGACCGCCGAACGACTGAATCGCCACGACGCAACGAATTACAAAAAAACAAAAATTCAAACGCACGAGATTAATTAAATTCGTATTTTCCAATTGACGAAATAAGTGTTCTTTTTTCTCGTAAATTTTTTTTAGTTCTAACGAGTTCGACATTGAAAAAACTTCGAGATCGCTCTCAACTACAAAATAAACGAGATTTCGTGACTATAGTCACGAAATTGCGCAAAAGGTGGTTTTTCAATTTTAATACTTTTTTAATTAAACTTTTTTTTCAATCCATATTTTTCCGTATTTTTTTCAATCCATTTTGAAATATTTTTTCTTTTTGAAAGATTTTTCTCCTTTTCAAGATATTTATATATTTTAAATATTTTTTTCAAAAATATATTACTCGTATTATCGTCATGTGAAAACGACCTCGCGACAAAAAAACAATGAAGTTCGTGAAGCCTCTCGTGACCGCTGGACACGATCTGTTATTTTTTTTTCACCGTTGTTTACCTCACCGTTCGCGAATCGCGACGAGCGCGAAACTCGCGACGCACACAAATGTATGTATGTCAACAGCATGTACATGATAATCGATAGACGTTGCCTAACATACCCCAACGATTAACACAAAGTATTTGTAAGCTCAAACGTAAAAATTCACGTAACACAACGTAGGAATGTAATAATAGGTATACGAAAATGAACCATGCAACGATTAACAACGCTTGTGTGGACACACACACGAGAAAACACAGAGGCACATTGGTGACCGGACGAGACAATTCCACGAGCTCGGGTGCGCACACGTAAACAATTTTTCGTTCCCCCGGTTGCCCGCGAGAGGGAGAAAAATCACAAGCGAGAAATTACGAAAAGTGTGACGTTTCGAGGAGAAGAAATATTCGGTGATTTTTTTCCCCCGTTTGCGACGACCGGACGTTTCGTTTTTTCTTCGTTTTTTTTTTTTTTTTTTTTTTTTTCGTACAGACACAGACGAGAGAGAGATACGGAAAGACGAGTGTACAAAGAAAGGCGGACGTTGAAGACCCGCTTTGTGTGCTCTCAACTCATTGCAAACACACACGCATACGGCCTGATCGATTAACAAATATAAAAAAAAAAGGAAAAAAAAGATACATGTAAAAATAATTACTTGCAACTTTCGAATTTTGTATCGCAATTTTTTAAATTCAATTTTGCTTTTTATCACCGAATTCCTTGGATTCATCTTTGGGGATGCAAAAGTGACGCGAAAAGCGATCGGTCACGCGACAGCTACGAAATTAAGAGTAAAAAGTCGAACGAAAAGTAAAACAAACCTCTTAACGCTACGAGCTCTTTGACGAAAAAATCAAATGCGAGGAAAAAAATAAAATCAACGAAATGAAGAAATAGTTGGAAGAAAAGTAAGAAGATCGTCGTGGCAATCGTTTGTTCGATTACATCGCTCCGATTGGACGGGGCATCCTTACCTTGTGTTGAAGTGATTCCAGAACACACTGATCGGGCAGCACGGATAAAACAGAGCCCGGTTAAATTGTTATAATTTTCCTTTCTTTTCTTCTCTCACCCCCGAATAATCGAGAGAAACGTCTCAAAGCAAAGAAATCGTACGGGAAGGAATTATTTCTTTTTCGAAAACGAGGATCTCACGATTTTTTTTTCTTCTCGTTTTGCGTATGGATTGCGTCGTGTGGAAAATTTCGAATGGGAAAAGTGGTTGTTTTTGAAATAATAGTGATTTATTTGCTTATTCGAAATAAAAAACGTTTTCATTGGAAATAAGCGAAAAATGTTTGACTGATTTTCGTTTTTATTGTAGAGTTGAAAGATTGCAAAGGTAATTAAATATTTTGAGAATCGAGAAAAAAAACAATTTTCTCCGACGAGGCATTTAATTATTTACCTCGTGATATCGTTATCTATTTTCATCGCGAGATAAAAAAGTTTGAAAAGTACAATTGAGCGAGCAGACTTCAATTACTTCGAATGATTGAAGCGTGAGTGAAATGAATGAATAAACAAATCGTTTCAAATTCATTGATATTAATACGATCCGACTCGATTGAATTTCGAATAAAATTAAAATGCCCAATATTCGATCGATTTCATCGAAAATATTTAATTTTATCACAATTCAATAAAAAGAATATTAAAAATTGAGAATCATAAAAAAATCAAGTTTCATCAAAAGAACGGTGTGTACTCATTCGTGTCTTGGAAGGGAAAATTAATTAATTTCGTCTGGATATCAAATAAATATAAAAGTTGCCTCTTTCTGTTTTTCCCCCTTTCTCTTTGCACCGACTTCGTCACTGTTTCCACTCGAGCTTTTTTTTCCAGCTCGGCGAGTTTTCTCCGTTTCGTTTTTTTCTTTCTCATTGTCGTTTCGTATGGGTATGTATGTGACTCTTCGAGAGCGATGGGCAAAAAGCATGGGTCTCTCAGACATACACGCAAGCTTCACTCGGACGGACAATATGAAGAAATCAATAGTGAGAAAGAATCGAGAGAGGATTGTAACAGATCAAAGTGGACGAGAAAATTCGAGAAAAAAAGAAAAACCGCAACGAGCTAGAGATAAATGATCGTAAATGTCGAGAGAAGAGAAAAAAAAACAGGAAAGTGGAAAAATGTTCATTTGGAAGTCAGGGTGCATCGGGGGTACACACTCGCGCACACTTACATACAAAACATATGTACAAAACTGGTGGGATGTGATTTCACACGGGTCACAACAGCGCAGTAGTATATATCGAGTACAGTATTTGGATGTATAGTATTTTATGTGTCGACTGAACATGTTTTTTTGCCCCCTATCTGACATTGCTGTATTAACGTTAATACATTTATTAATGAATAATGAATTATTATATATTATATAAGTAATAATTAATAATAATAAATTATTAATGGTTAATATATATATATATATATATATATATATATATATATATATATATATATATATATATATATATATATGTATGTATTTATATGTGTATATTTACTGCAAACTTTTGACATTACATCGTATTCATGTTTAAAAGTCGATATTTACTCAAATATTCAGATATTTTACAAAATTTATTCAACGGCCCCATGTCAAAAAGATTTTGTAACTATAAAAAACGTTTTTTTTTCAAAAAATGCCTGCCCCAGTGAATTACCTCTGACTCCAGAATAAACAAAATAATGCGTGAAAACAATTTGAAAGAAATTTATTCAACCTCTTCAGAAAAAGACGAGATACGAAAAATTGGAAAATATATATATTGGAATTTTTTTTGAGAATTCTTTATTTTTATTTTTTTTTCGAAGCATGAAAAATAATAAACTTCACTGTATTATTTTGAAGATTAATTTTTGAAATAAATCTACATATATATTTTTTAATAAATAAATTTTAAATACATTTTTAAAATATATATGTATATATATGAATGTGTATATATATATATATATATATATTATAAAATTTAAAATAAATTTTTTAAATTTATATATAATATATAATATATATATATATAAATATACAGCTTTCGAAGATGTGATACGAGTGTGTTGTATACTGTGTTGCATCGAATGTGTGTGAGATTAAAGTATGACATCGAACGAATTTGCGTTCGGTTGCTATAATTAAAGACGTCACTGCACGCAACATCGAGTCGGGACGGACATGATTAATATTCATATACGTTTATGTTGTACATAAAAATATATCAAGATGAATATATGTACTCATGTTGATTGCCTCAATCAATACGATGAATATCGATTGAAATTCAACCTTGATTGCACAGTCTTCGTACATGAATGCATATACGCTATACTATTTTTCACCCCCCCTCGTGGTTGACATGTGAAAAAGTTTTTTTTTTGTTCCTAATCAAAAAAGTACACAGAAGGCAATTTTTCAAAAACTCACCTCTCGTTGAAGGTCTCTTGGCGAGCGTAATTTTGCAGGCTACCTTCGTCGATGAGAAACTTCATTCGCTCGAAGAACGAGGCGGTTATAGCGGGCGGTTGTTTGCGGAGCAATATGTCGATCGGCTTTGGCGCCGAGACGCACAATTGGCTGCTGCGACAGGCGTGATTCGCGCAACACTCGGGATCGGCGCAGTCCACGAGACCATCTGCATTTTGCGATGTTTGTCGTTATTTTTTGGTTTGCCGGTGCGGTGGAGATAAAAATTAAAAGTACGACAGAGGAAAGGACGAGAGAAATATTGTATCTCTAGTTTTTCGGGAATATTAAGGTATGATAATAATAATCATAATAATGGAGGTTTTTTGATAATTCTTTCGATAAGTGACTTTTCCGAAATTCACTTATCTAAATGATAATATGTTAATCTAAATAAAGTGAATATGTTATATATTATAAATGTAGTAAATAAATAATATGTTAATCTCAATAAAATTAATATGTTTTTGTTGGGCCCAAACAAACTGCTTTTTGGGAAAAGTCACTTATCTAAAGTACTACCGGTTTTTTTTCCCAGCGTTTTAACTTTAATTCGTCATTGTTGATTAAAGGGTTGAACAATGTTAAAGGATAAGTCCTTTTTATTTAGGATTCTGTGTTATCGTTATTTTATTCTCAATTTTAATCGCAAGGCGAAATTTTGACCGTTCATTTTTTGTTAGAAGAGTTAACAAAAATATCTAAGATAATTTGCCTTCTTATTCGCTTTTTTTCTATAGATTTATATATTTTTAACGTTTATCACAGGGGAAAAAGTTTAATTATTTATTGTTGATAAAATAGCCATCGAAAAATTTGAGCATGATTTCAATTTCTTTTTTTTACGAACCGTTACTATTTTTTATCGTTATTTTTGTCGATTTTTCGAAAAACTCATTTTTCTTTGTTACGATTTTTTGTTCGTTTTCTCGTTGGACGGAACAATGTATGATTCTGTACTATTAATAAAAGAGCTATTAAAGAGTTCCAGGATAATATCAATTATTTTTTTTATTCAGCTATTAGTATTTTTTTCCATTATTTTTAAATTTTATTTCTTGCTATTTTTTGGAATTTTTTTATCTTCAGGATCTTTTTCGGGGGCAAAAAAAAAATAAGAGGTAAAAACGGCAGAGCGACCTTTGTCGTTGTCCCGTCCGTCGTTGCAGTTCTGTTCGAGCAAAACGCTGCAGTCCCGGCCGTCCCAGCCGTCGTAGCAGCGACACTCCCATTGCTCGTCGGCGTTGCCCTTGCACTGCCCGTGGCCCGAGCAAGAATTCGGGCATCCCTCCATCGTGCAGTGACGCCCGTTCCAGCCGCTCACGCACAGGCACGTGCCGTTCTTGCATTGTCCGTGCTCGTTACAACGGGGATCGCACTGTTTGAGATTGCAGAGGTCGCCGGACCAACCGGGCAGACAGTCGCACGCGTTGTCGACGCAGTGCCCGTGAGGACCGCAATCGAGATCGCACAATTCTGCAACGAAATTTCGTATCGTATTCGTAATCGTGTGCTTTTTTTTTTACCCTTCCGCCTTTTTCTTTTATTCAATCTTTTATTCAAGCATTTTCTTTTATGCAATCTTTTGTTTAATCATTATTCTCGCACGTTTATCTCGAACACAACAATCGATAAATATATTTTCCCATTTAAAAGACAAATGTAACACGATATTCCTCATATTTTAATATTCCTTTTTTTTATCATATGTTTTAATATATTGGTATATTTCTGTCGATTCCTTTATACGCTTGACGAGATTAAATTTGTTCAATTATCGAAATGTGAATATTGATATCACTAAATTTGATTTATGTATACAACACAGGGTGTCCTGTTACGGATGGATAATCCTGCAACTGTCGATAGGTCAGATCACGTCCCACTATATGCTAGAATTTCAGTTTAGTAAAAGTCCCATGGTTTTCGAGATAAAAATCATCAGCTATTGGTCTTTCGCATGTCATTTCTACAAATGATAATTTTTTTCACCCGTTTAAAAAAAAATACTCTTATTTGTTTTATCTCGAAAAGTCTTCTTTTCAACCTTAAATGTTAAGGAAAGTATGACAAAAGATTTTATGCAGCATTTTCATGCAAACCAATTCGAACATCTGACTTTGATAGGCCTGCGGTGTAAAAAAAAAGAAGTACTACGCATATCGTGCCAGTTACTATAAAAAGTTGCGTAGTTATTGTCGATTCGTATCATTTGTAGAAATGGCATGCGAAAAACCAAAAGCAAATGATTTTTTTTTTTTTTCAATAACCAAAGCCCCAAATCTCGAGAAACGTGGGACTTTTACTAAACTGAAATTAATATGTATTTAATTACAGATCAAGTACTTGTTAACGCATGTAAGTACGGGTAAATATTCCTCGTTCTATTAATACCCATAAGAGTAAAATAATGATTGTAAAAATGTAAATTCGTACTCATTATCTCCTTGTTGTAATTGATGATCATTGCGTTTTCTAGGATCGAATTTCTATTAAATTATGTCCAATATTATGAGTGTATGTACAATTAAAAAAATTAAATATAATATTCATTTCCTAACTCATATGAGTGTGGACACATGTCCCGTGTATCATGAATATCAATTTTAAAAAATGGTTATAATAATAATCAAGAAAATATATATATATCAGTATTTATCATCTTTATACGATAACTTATTAATATTGAATTTTCTAATATACAATTTCCATTAAATTATATGAATTTAAATAAATATTCCTTGCAAACTATTGCGTGCATACATATAAACATATGTTGCTGTCATGAATATTTGCGAAAATTAAATATCCATCAACTCTTGCACATCCCTCATACGACGTACATGATAAAAAAAACAATTAAACATATAAATACAAGCAAACACGTATATGCCTATTCCGTTAATATTCAACAGTTCAAAATGGGATAAAAAATAAATATAAATCAATTAGTGTCACTGCACTACACATTACATTTGTCCATCTTGAATATTCATTTATCTTCGTAAAATATCTTACAAATTATAAATCTTTGTAAATCTTCCTAAACATTTTACAATCGAAAAGAAAAATCCGTAATAAAATTGAAATAATTCCATGTAAAGCAAACTATAAATTGAATATACAAAGAATTATATTAATTTCCCTATCCGTGTTTACTTTCATGTGTAAAGTATCGATAAAATTCTAGGGTTTTACCTTTGGAGCAATCGTCCCCGGACCACATGGGCTCGCAGTGGCAGGTCTGCGACTCGAGATCGAAGTTGCCGTGTCCGCTGCAATCGGGCAAGCATTGAAGTGCCTCCTTGTCCATTTGGCTGCAATCGGCGCCCTTCCAGCCCTTTTTGCATATGCACGTGCCCTCGGCGCAGAAGCCGTGGCCGGAGCAGGTCGGATGTGGACAGTCGGGCTCCTCGCAAAATTTGCCCTTGTAGCCCCGCACGCAGTTGCACTTGCCGTTGGTGCAGTGCCCGTGGCCGTTGCAATCGGGCACCTCGCACTCGTCGTGTCGCAACGAGCACTCCTTGCCCTTCCAGCCGGGATTGCACTGACACTCGCCGTTTATGTACTCGCCGCGTTGGCTGCACAGCACCGGGCAAACGCTCTCGCTGCAGTCCTCGCCGCCGAAGCCGGGCTTGCACTGGCAATGCCCGAGGAGGCACTCGCCCTTGCCGCTGCAACCGTTTGGACAATTGTGCGTCATGTCCTCGGCTATTACCGCGATAAATGCCACCTCCTGGGGATCACCGTCGTCGTTGTACAACGAGAGGAACCAATGTCCCGGCTCCATGTAATGCGTCACTTCCTTCTTTATCGACGGCTGCTCGAACGATCGCCGAAAACACGGAGAGAAGAAAGAAACAAGGACAAAAAAAACCAAATTAGTCGAAAATTTGATCGTAAATGCGAAATGTCCACTTCTTCCATCGTTAATTATATTTTTGGTTCATTCTCAAATTGATTGCGACGTTAATTTTTGCCGGGAAAATTAATAAATTGGATTGCTCATTCGGGACGACAAGAACACACGGATAATAATAGTAGCGGTGTTATACGCGGTAATGAAATAATGCAAGTAACAATAATAGTATTAGAAGATTGTAACAATAGTGATGATAACGGTAAAAATCGTAATAGGAAGATTAACAGCAATGATAGTTCAAAAGGAAATATAAATAACACCAATAATAGTACAATAGTTGCAACAGAGTAATGACGGTAAAATAATGATCATAGTGAAAATAGTGATAATCAGAACAATAGGAATAATATTGTAAAAAAATAGCAATGAAAATAATAGTTGCGATAGTAGTAATAGTAAAATAGTAATATCGCCGAAAATTCAATAGTCGCGATTGCCCGAATAATAGTTGCAATAGTGGCAAAAATAGTAATAGGAAGATTAGCAGCAACGATAGTTCAGAAAGAAATACAAATAACCCTAATAATAGTACAATAGTTGCGACAGAGTAATGCCGTCGAAATAATGATAACAGTGAAAATAGCGGTAATGGGGATAATAGGAATAGTAAAAAAAAAAAGTAGCAATGAAAATAATAGTCGCGATAGTAGTCATAGTAAAATAGTAATAATACCGTAAAAATAGTAATAATCAATTCCGTAGTAGTAATTGCCCGAATAATAGTTGCAATAGTAGCAAACAGTTGGAATAGTAATAACGCCAGCGTTCGCGTAACAATAGTGATATTAACAGTAAGAATAGTTATAGAAAGATCAACAGCAACAATAGTTCGAATAGGAATAGAAATAACAGTAATAATAATATAATAGTCATAACGCAACAATGATGGCAAAATCGTAATAATAGTGAAAATGGGGATAATGAGGGTAATAGGAATAATAGTGCAAACATAGCAGTGAAAAATAATAGTTGCGATGTTAGTAATAGTAAAATAGTAATAGTACCAGCAATCGAGTAACGATAGTGATAATAACAGTAAAAATAGTAATGTCAAGATTAACAGCAACAATAGTTCAAGAAGGAATATAAATAATCCCAATAATAGTACAATAGTTATAACGGAGTAATTATGGTAAAATAATAATAATAGTGAAAATAGTGATAACGAGGACAATGGATATAATGGTAGAAAAAAAATAGCAATGAAAATAATAGTCGCGATATTAATGACAGTGACGCAGTAATAATACCAGCAATTTAATAGTAGTAATTGCCCGAATAATAGTTGCAATAGTAGCAATAGTCAAAACAGTAATAGAACCAGCAATCGAGTCACAATAGTGATAATAAGAGTAAAAGTAGTAATAGGAAGATGAACAGCAACAAGAAAGCAAAAAAAATAGAAACAACAGTAATAATACAATAGTGAAAATAGTGATAATGAGGATAATAGGAATAGTTAGTAAAAAAAAGTAGCAATGAAAATAATAGTTGCGATACTAGTAATAATAAAGTAGTAATAACACCGGCAATTCAACAGTAGTAATCGCCCGATTAACAGTTGCAATAATAGTAATAGTTAAAATAGTACTGAAGCCAGTGATCGGTCAATAGTAATAAAATGCGTAACAGTAGTAACGGTAAGATAATAATAGTAGTGAAAAATCGCGATGATAAGAATGGGAATAGTATTTTTTTCAAGTATAAGCATCAATAGTTGCAACAGTAGTCGAATAGTAACAATAGGGAAAATCGTAATAAGAATAATACGAATAGCAGTTAAAAACCAGCAATCGCGATAATAGTTGCAACGATAATAACAGGAAAATAGCAATTATACGAGAAATTGAATAATAGTGATGACAGTGAAAAAAAAAAGACGACAATGACGGCGCAAATGTCGCGAAAGTTTTCTTCGTTTGTCTGACGAACGGCATTGACGCAAATCGGAGGAAAACAAAATACAAGTATTTTTCCCACCTCGATTAGACTCGTGTTTTTTGAAGAAAAATATCGGGATTTTCAATCCTCGAGGGTACCGGCGTTTTTCGGCTCGCGTTTCGTCACCCTCGATCGAGGTTAGCGAATGATAGGGAGCGAGTGAAGAAAAAAAAAGGAAAATATAAAACAAAACGTGGGCCACACTCTCACATACAATTGTACTAACATGCGAGGCCCTGGTCGTCCGCGCCTTGAATCCGCTCAAGACCTCGAGTAGATCGTATTGCGTGTGAGTCGGAAGTGCGTTTCTTCGGGCGTAGACACCGATACTCGCGCCCCGCGGTATGTTGTAATCGAAGCGCACGTAAGCCGGCTCCGACTGATAGAACTGCATGTTCCAGTAACTGTAAGGCGGTATCTCCTTGCTGAGCCTCTGGCCAAGGCCGACCTGAGCGAAGGTCGTCCCGTCCGGCGGAAAAGATCGCGCCGGAAACGTGCGCGCGCCTGCGGACATTTTTGAACATTTTCATTCGTCGCCTTGCACTTCCACTTTTGTCTGCACGTTTGTGGCGTTGATGAAACAAGAAGAAAAAGAAAAAACAACTGGACGAAAAATAAAGCAATATAAAAATGGAGTAATAATAATTGGGCTGAAGAAAAATGGGGAAGTGGTGGAAAAATAAAGCGGGGAATACTTTTTATGTGAAGGTGAAAACGCTGAAAGAATGGATTTTGAAAAATATTCGATAAACGGATGGAGCATGATTGAATAAAATCGAAAAAAAGGGGGAGGAATTAAAAGAAAAGAATTAATTTAAAAAAACATAAAAACCGATCGACAATGACTTTGATGAGTGAATTTTTTTAGTTGCTTATGCTGTTATTGATAATGCAAAAGACACAAGTGTCTGCGCAAAATTTATTTTTTTGAATTATTAGTAATTGTAGTTTCGTCCATACGCGATGATTGATTAATTATTATTATTGGTAATAACGAGAAACGAAATGTAAGCGTTATTAACGATAACAATAATACAACGAAAGTAAAACGAATAAAGAATAAATATAAAATGTATTCTCGTAACGCCACAAATAAAAAAAAGCATGTGTGAGTACGTAAAAATCGACAACTTTTGCCTCGATGGAGTTGTAAACAATTTTACTGTAACGGCGATGCGAATGATCGGAAACGATCAACAATTCGATATGGAAGAAAAAAAAAAATTGTCACGGATGCCTCGAGCCGGAGCCGCTATGAAGCCCCGGGACATCGGCCATTTTTAACATATATCGGCGATCATGTACAAAGAGCCTCACCACGAGATAATGTTACAAAGGGAACTCGGCACGATAGAAGCCAGCGCGGTAAACACACGTGATTAAAACGAGGTCGGTTACGTGCGATGTTGCATAAAATAAGAGAGAAAAAAAACGAGACGAAAAACCAGCGACCAAACCGAGCCCATGTTACAGCAGAAGCGACACAGAGGTGCAATGTAATATTAAAAAAAAAAAGAATAAAAAAAAGAGCAAAGCACTCGTATGTGCAGCAGAAAAGCGAAGAGTTCCTGCAGCAAAAAGGGCACTGTCATCGAGAGTGATAAAAATGCTGCAGGGCCTCGATGCAAAAAAAAAAGAATGACAAAACTCAGTCGGTCAAAAGTTCACGACCTCAAATAGACATTCCAATTAAGCGAAGCACCGTCCTGTGCTATATTGTTTAATTATTCAACACGCTGAGGTACGGAATAATTAATAAATGTTTCGGTCGAACTCTAATTAAAAAAAAAACAATGTGTATTTTTTTATTTCACAATTCACATTCTAATAAGGAATAATAATTGTTTGAATTTGGCTCTAATTAAGAAGTAACCAATATTTTTTAAATGCCGACTGTAAGAATTTATTCAAGGAATTTAACTGACTCTCCTTGATTGAGCTGACGATTGTTTGATCATTTTATATATCGACGTGAGAAATGGTCAATAATTATTTTACATATCGATGTGAGAAATGGTTAATAATTATTTTCCATTTCTGCGATACTTAACGACTTTTTTGTGTCGATCATGTGAATGAATTATTTTTCAAAATCGTTCCTACTCAATTGAATAGTCTAATCGATCAATTATTTGATATTCTGACCTGACAAAAGATTATTTCACATTCATCAAAGCCATAAACGTTATTATTTGAATAAGATATTTGAACAATTGAAATAAAAATTCGCCCAATTGGAACTAAAGAATTCAATAATCGAGATTGTAATTCAATAATAATAATTTGTAATCGTAATTCAATAATTCAATATTTGTTTGTAATTTTATATTTGATTGTAATATTTGATTGTAGTTCAATGTGTAATTGCTAAGTAATTAAAGTGATTCAATATAATTATCGATATATATAGATTGTAATTCAATAATAATAATTTATAATCGTAATTCAATAATTCAATATTTGTTTGTAAGTTTATATTTGATTGTAGTTCAATGTGTAATTGCTAAGTAATTAAAGTAATTCAATATAATGTAATTTTATATTTGATTGTAATTCAATAATTCAATAATCGAGATTGTAATAACGAGATCAATAATTCGATAATTGTCGAAATGAAAAAGGTCCTTTTCTCCGCGGCCATCTTTTAGTATTGAAAAATTGATCCTCGACTCCTGCCATCGTGCAGCACCGCAATTTCTTCCGCTCCTGAAACCGGAAGTGACGTGCAAGATAGTAGGTGCAAAGCCAGACGCCAGAGAGAGAGAGAGAGAGAAAGAGAAATGGGAGAAGAAAAAAAGCGAAAAAAATCGTGAGCGAGAAAGGCCTCACCTTCAAGAATGAGTATAGTGGGCTCTGGGGGAAGTGGGGGCGTTGTTCCGTAGCACGAGGAGGTATCTTCGTTTCTGACGTCCGGACTCGTCGTCGTTGTCGTCGAGTACGTTAAAATCTCGGACGTTTCGTTCTCCGCATACCGACCGGTGGTAATATCAGTGCCGTTTAAATAATCGAACGAAGCCCCGTGTTCGTTGTCGTCGACTTGTGGTCTGGTCGTTGCCCTCGTATCTTTCGGGGGATGAAAATCTTTAGGCGTCTCAAGGGTGCGAGTTTCGTTGACGGGACGATTGTCGATCGGCGATGCGTCGTTAGTGGATGAGAAGCTTTCGTCCCACTCGTCCGAGGACGAGTCCATGCAAGGGCACGAGCACTCGCATTCGCCCCCGCCCCACAGCGGTGGCGGTGGTGACGAGGGTGGTTGCGGGGGTGGCGGCAGAGGTGCCTCGATTAGTTCGCGAGGTGTGTTATAAAGGTTTTTCAGGCTTGACCTTGGGGTGAACCTTGAGGTCGACCTTGATGCTAGTCCGGTGGTCTCCAGGTTAATCAGCGGGGGGTTGTTTTTCGCACCGGATGAGCCACTGGTAGCGGGCACCGAGACGGAGAGCACGTAGAGGGGTCGAGTACCCGAGGAGGACGAGTCACCCGTCGATATTGTCACGTTCACCAGGACTCGTCCTCCCGACTCTCGACCCCTCGACCTCTCTTCGTCCTCCGCCCCCGCGGGCAATTCGATCAAGCGGATATTCTCGGTTAAGGGTGGTTTCGCGGCTCGCGACCCGGCGTCATCCTCGCGAGGATGGCCTTCGTGCAAATTGCCCTTGGCGACTTTTGGCGACGATGACGGCGAGGGGGATGAAGGTGCCGGGGGGGACGAGGGGTGCGAGACTTGATAATTTCTTCGGCTGAAACGTCGCTCGAACTCCCGCAGGAATTCTTCGTCCGTACCCTCGCGCATTATCACCCGTAGATCCTCGTTCGATCTCTCCTCGGCGTCCTCCTCGAACGTTTCCGGTTCGGCTTCCACGGTCCGCGGGTCCGCCGACCTCGACCTCGTCGACCTACCCAGGCCGCTCTCCTTGCCTATCTCGTTCATACTGTTGTAGAGGGACTTCGAGGCAGCCGTTGATTTCTCATTGTTCAACCTGACGATCTCGATCTCCTCGTAATTGTAGATCGGCCCCGGATAATCCCCCTGAGGTCGTTCGACCTTTTCGTTGACCTCGAGCACACGGGGCACCGACGTTTCCGGCAAACCGACCTCATCCTCGTTCGACAACTCGCGAACCACTTTCAGCACGTCCGAGACGTTGTTACCGGCCTCGGGAAGATCCTGTCGTGCCACCGCCGAGGCGCCGACCTCGACGTTGGAAACGTTAGAGGCAGCGTCGACCTTTGGCCTTGTTACTTCTTGGTCGGGATTGATCGGGGACGAAATGAAGCTTGGAGAATCATCGACAATTGCAGTGTCTCGGGTAACGATACCTCGACGTTCCGAAATCTCGGAATCTCGGGGATAATAAATGTCTCTGGGTAATTCGAGGTAATCGGGATCCGTCGATTCCAAGATCATCGGGGGTGATTCGAGGTGCTCCGTGTTCCCAGTAACCTCGTACGTGTGCATTGCGGCAGCATCGGTGCCCTTGGCGACCACGTCATCGGGCCTCTTCGTGACTCCATCAGTGTCCTTATCGAGCTGCTCGGTGTCTTCTGAGACCTTACCCGTATCCTTGGCAACCTCATGTGCGTTCTCGATGATCTTGTCTTTCGAGACCTCATCAAGGTCCGTTGTGACCTCGTCTGGAAGCTCCGTGACCTCATCCATTCCCCTTGTTACCTTATTAGCGTCCCCCGTGACCTCATCTCTGTTCTTTGTGACCTCGTCTCTGTTCTTTGTGACCTCGTCCCTGTTATTTGTGATCTCATCTCTGTTCTCGGTGACCTCATCTCTGTTCTTTACGACCGCATCTCCGTTCTCGGTGACCTCATCTCTGTTCACGGTGACATCATCTCTGTTCTCGGTGACCTCGTCTCTGTTCTCGGTGACCCCAGCTCTGTTCTCGGTGACCTCGTCTCCGTTCTCGGTGACCTCACCGCTGTTCTCGGTGACCTCATCTCTGTTCTCGGCGACCTCACCGCTGTTCTCGGTGACCTCATCTCTGTTCTCGGTGACCTCATCTCTGCTCTCGGTGACCTCACCTCTGTTCTCGGTGACCTCATCTCTGTTCTCGGTGACCTCATTTGTGTGCCTCGTGACCTTATAAGTGTCTTCAGCGAACGTTCCAACATAGTTCCTTTCGACCTCGACAATGTAAGCCGTGATCGCGTCAGGCTTTCTTGTGACCTCATCAATGACCTCCGTGACCTGATCAAAATGTTCCCTCGGCCGTATGACGTACTCGTGTTCGGCCACCAAGGTCGATTCTTCGGTAGCGGCGGTTTCGCCCGAGTCGACCTTGTCGGTGGACGGTGGGTTTGACGACACAACGACGTGAGGTCGCGACGCGAACGAGTGGGAAAGAGGGGGGTCGGTGACGTACGAGGGTTCAGACGGAAGAAGTGACGGAGCGACGAAAGTAGAAGAGGAATTTGAAGGACGCAAAGACGAGGAAACGGAAGAAGAAGAAGAAAAATAGAATGAAGTCGAAGTTTCTTCCTGGGTTAGCCCTTTCGTTCCCAGTCCTTTGTTATCCTCGTTAGGGTTAATAATTCCCGCGCGATCGTTGCCCTCAGCAGCTGAGCGTCCGTCGTAACGATTCGCGACATGCAAACCAACCTTAACGACCTCATCGTCATGCAGTTTATCGATTAGCCGGCTTCCGGAAGTTTCGTACGCGGCGACCGCGGTCACCGCATCGTACCCCGGAGCCCAACTAGCCGGACTTTCGTGTCTTTGGTGCAAAACTCGAGCATGCTGGTTAACGGTGTTTCTACGTTTGCGCACGAGCACGTCATCATCATCTAGCCTCACATCAATGGGATTCATACCTCCGGACGATGATTGCTGACGGCCTCGGCCACCCGACGATGACGAGCCCGACGACAGCGCCGTCGACGACGTCTTGTTCGCCTCGCTCCCCGACAATTTCGCGTCCGCGTTCTCACCGACCAGCACGGTGCACGCCTTCGTGCGCTGATACGACCAGTTCATTATGTTGGATGCTGCAGAATGGACAGAAACAAAACGGTTCAACTGTGGCCCTTCGGCTTCGATCTCGGAGGCCATCTTGGAACTTCCTGGCTGGCTGAACTTTACGAGGTTCGGGAAATTTTGGATTTTTAAAAGTCATCGATTATTCGTGCGAGTTGAAATAAATATTTGCGTTAGTTATCGACTGATGATAAATGATAAATCAACGAGGCCAATTATTGAGGCGATTTATTCTTTTTTTACCTTCAATAAATTGAATTATTATATTCTCGTATAAAATTTGAATACGCGATGTTTTGATGAAATGTTAATAAAAATGTGATTTACGTGTCCTTCGATCATATATTGCATACGAGTCGATCTGATAACCGTGGAGAATGATTTTAATTTTTATACGATAATGAAATTATTTAATATCTTGTTACTTTCAATTTTTATGCGTTATTTTTTATTTCGCCATAAAGCAAGTACGCAAACTATAGCCCGATCGTAAATTATCAGCGAATCAATGATAATTAATAATTGTGACAGATTATCGTTTTTTTTTGTTGCTACAGAATCACACTTTCTCATTGCTGTATCACCCATTAAAATATTTACATAAAAATTAATTGTCAAAAAAAAGGGTACTCATGTACCGATCCATGAAAAATTATACATTAATTAGTCCAATGATCGTACCAAAGAATTCTTTTCTTTCCCATCCCCGCATAATTACGTTTTCTCATTACTACATACCTTTGACCGATGAAAAAATCAACAATCGAACGAACAAAAAAGTAAATATACATAAGTATATAAATGTGTGAATGTGTACTCACCAGCAACGTATGTAAGGGCCGCCGCAAGGCACAGCGAGACCATGGTGACCACAATGGCGATCTGTTTCCAGCTGCACCAATCCATCCCCTTGCGGAAGTGGCACCTTATGCTCTGTCTCCTCATCGGGATCATCGTGGGTGTGTGCCCGTAGGGCAGAGGTACTCTGCAAGCGGAAAAAATCAATCCCGAATAAAAACACGAAGAACAAAACCCACGAAAAATCGGTGATACGAAGAAAAAATAAAAGCAACTACAACAAGACAAATCCAATCAAATAAAATGCGAACGTTGTCATTGAAAACGACTGGCTCTAGGGTTCAGAATCCTGCGTATTTTCCAATTGTCGTAATCAAAGCGGGTCGGAGGGGGCTGGGGGTGGCCTGCTGGATTATGTCATCAGCGACGTCGTATCCCGTGGGAATCGGACCCGTTGCAGTCTCCCTGATGAATTTTTATTCGAATAGGGATGATGAGGCGATGTGGGAGGGGGCGTACCGCAAGAGGGGGGGGGGGGGGGGGGGGGGGAGGGCATCACTCGCTCGTGAGTGACTCCTAGATGCATCGGCATCCTGGCAACCGCTGGGACTCTGAAATGACGCTCACTAAAGCTCCCCCCTCCGCCCCCCAGTAATCTTCCTGTCGATGATGCATATGGGAGCATTCGAGTCAGTCGCAGCAGCACAGGGCACTCACGTGTCGCCCTGTATTCATTTTCGGTTATCGCGCAGCCATGTGCATATAAATATCTACACACACACACACACGCACACACACACACACACACACGCGCGCACACACACACACACACACACACACACACACACACACACACACACACACACACACACACACACACACACACACACACACACACACACACACACACACACACACACACACACACACACACACACACACACACACACACACACACACACACACACACACACACACACACACACACACACACACACACACACACACCCACCCACACCCACACCCACACACACACACACACACACACACACACACACACACACACACACACACACACACACACACACACACACGCACACACACACGCACACACACGCACGCACGCGCACACACACACACACATGTTATGTCACCGAACGGAGAGATTATCCCAGTAATAATATGGAGACCATCCACATCCAGCATACGAAGAAAAAAAAGAAGAGAAGAACAAAAAAAGATCTTCGGCTCTCACGCACATTCGTCCCGGCAATCACGCGTGCACTCACGAGAAAGTCACCGCACCCTCGCGATATGGATTTAAGCTCCGGGACTCATCGAGATACGTTACACGAGGATTTCGGGACGTTATCGCTGTTGTGTTTGGGTAGGGGAAGGGAAAAAAAATTGGTTAAGGGGTAAGGCCACTGTAAATTTTTTGAAAAATCGATTTTTTCTTTATTGGCTTAAAAAATAGTTTAAACCCTCTAGAATAAGAAAAAAAAGGTCCTGTGCGAAAAAAAATTTGTTGTCCTTAGGAAATGAAGGTCGCCGCCAAGCGTGTCAAAACTTGCTCCGAAACGACTGCAATTATATCGGAGATGGCGATTCCAAAACTTTCAAAGGCATCGTGGATTCGAAGCCTTATGAAAATGTTGATGTTGAAAAAAAAGAGTGCATAGATCACGTGCAAAAAAGAATGGGCACTCGATTGAGAAACTTAAAAAAAGGAACAAAAGGTCTCGGGGGAAGAGGAAAACTCACTGCCAAATTGATTGACGAACTAAGCATTTATTACGGCTTAGCAATCCGTCGAAATTCCGATTCCATCAAAAATATGAAAAATGAGATCTGGGCAACCCTTTTTCACAAAATGTCAACGGATGAAAAGCCTCAGCACGAAAAATGTTCGGAGAATTGGTGCAGTTGGAAGAAAGCGAAAGCAGAAAATGCCTTGGATGCGTATCATCACAATCAGCCAATGAGTGAGGAGGTTTATCAAGCCATCAAACCCATCTACATGGAATTGAGCCGGGACGAGTTGCTGGAGCGTTGCTTGGGGGCCTATACTCAAAACAATAACGAAAGTTTCAACGCTACCGTTTGGAGTTTAGCCCCCAAATCATCCTCAAGCGGAAAAACTGTACTAGATATTGCGACGGATATCGCTGTTTGCATATTCAATGGCGGCCTTACCAACGTCTTGCAAATATTCAAGATGTTGGAGGTGGAAATTGGTGTACAGTTATATAATTTCTGCATCGAAGCCGACGCCAAACGCATCACGCACGCGGAGACATCTCTGAGCGACGCGGCCAAAAGTGCGCGCGCGCTCCAACAATCAACCAGGAAAGACGAAGAAGACGAAAATTTGGCCATCGAAGGACAAATGTATGGTGCTGGGATTGCAGACTAACGGTAAAAATTTTTTTTAACTTCTTTTTTTAATTTTTTCCAATAAAAAACTATTCGCAAAACTTTAAACGCGTTTTTCTCGAAACATGGTTTTTCAAAATGGCACGCAGCATAACTCGAACAATTTTCATTTTTTTTACTTGAAATTTTAACCAGATGTGAACATTTACATTATCTTGAGAATGTCGATCGGAATTTTCAAGAACTTTATTTATTGATTTTTCATTAACAAAAAACTTGCCGTTTTTTTCGTCAAAAATCAATTTTTTTTTCAAACGCACGCCAAATCCACAAAAATTGATACTTTTTAAAATCCGATCGACATTCTCTAGCTATAGCCCTCTAGATTAATGGTTTTTTTTTTTTCGTTCTAGATTCAAAAGTGCACCAGTGGTGCTGCGTGCCGCGGAGCCCTGGAAGCAAAAGATGTCCCGGGAAGATAGCTGTGGAACCGCCATTTTGTTTTTTTTTACTGTAAAAAAATTTTATAATAAAGTTTAATGTATGCCCGATAACACCATTAAAAGTTTTTTTTCAAATACCTTCAATTTCGGGAGCAAAAAATTAGTGAAAAAACCTTTTTTTTTGGGCCGTTACAGTGGCCTTACTCGTTAAATGGGAAAGTTGCAAGAGGGCCGGAGAGCGGTGATTCGGAACGTCTGTATCCACTTTGATAAACACACACACACACTCACATATATATCAATTGTCGTAATTGATTTCTATATAAATATATATTAAACTCATTTAAAAAAGATTTTTTTTTCTTCTGGATTCTCGTGCTATTGAAAGGCACTAATGAAAGAAAATTTCTCTGAAAAAATGGGCGCGGTCGATCAATTTTTACAGGTGGCTATCTCGACTTTTCTGTATTTGAATTTTTTTAATGAACGTATTGCATTTGAGCATAGTCATGGCTTCGGATTACGGATAAAAATCACATCCAGCAGCTACTCCGTAACAAAAATAAACCCTAACAATTTGAAAAGATAGCAATATTCACAATTCAATTCCAGGTAGATCAATAATGGCGTCTATACTACTCTCGTTGTTCATGTAGATTTGTTTATACGCATTAACATTTCGCACTTTTTACGAAAAATTCAATCATAAGCTTTTATTCATAAATCATGTATTTACATTTTCAAAATGCTACACTTATATAATATTTTTATTATTAAGTTCATTAGAGGGTGGAGAAAGGCACTAGAGGGAAAGGATTTAGTAGAAGAGATGTGTGAGATTGCGGGGCATTTTGAGGATGTAGCGATGAAAAAGGGATCAGGGGAGCCGAGATAAGGAAAGCGAAAGAAGGCACGAAAGCGGGGAAGGAATTTGTATGAACGCAAGAAGCGCTACGATAATAGGATTGAGGTTTGATGATTAATAAAAAGAAGCCTTGTAAAGAGAGAAGGAAAGCAAAAAAAGGAGCAAATGTAAAAAGCCCGCAAGGGTGTACATGAAATAAAAGTTTCTGTACTACTGCATATACCTTCATTATTTAGTTCATTATTATTATCACTTTTTGTCAAATTATCGATGATAAAACAAGTCGTCATAATAATAAGTTATTATGTTTTATTAAACAGCGTTTGAAATATTGTTTGGGCTCAATTTATTTACCGATTCATAATAATATTTTCGATTTTGTTTTCTAGGGATTCAATGTGTGTGCGATATGCTTGTCTCCGTCGCAAAACAGCTGTGAAACATACTGTTTCCTTTATTTATTCTATTTCCGGTATAATCTAATACCATGATCATATTTATTGAGTAAAATTATGAAAAAAAGAACAAAAAGTCGAGGTAGCCACCTCCAAAAATTGAGTGACCGCGGCCATTTTTTTACGGAAATTTTCTTTTATTAGTGCCCAACAGTAGCACAAGAATCCAGAAGGAAATTTTTTTTTTTTTAATCAGTCTAATATATATATTTAATTTCTATAATACCATTATTATTATTATAATCATAATAAAACTTAAATCATACAAAACAAATAACACAAGCACAAGGTGCGTCACTAGACTAATCAAATAAATAGTAAAATATTTATAATAATTGTATTAAAAATATTAAAGTATCTATATATATATATATATATGATACTTGATTCAGCACTATGATATTTTTTGTTATTTCAGATAACATCTTTTTATATGATTATCATAATTATTCAGAAACTATATATTAGGCGTAATAAAAAGAAATCCATTATTTTTGCCTTCAATTCCATGCAAAAATAATGGATTTCTTTTTACTACACCTAATATATACATACATACATATATATACATATACATATACATATATATACATATACACACACACATAAATATATATATATATATATATTGACATAATTTTGTTATCTTTTGCATTATCTTCGTTTGCCTCAAGAAAGTGGCTAGAGAATGCAACAAATATCAATGTCAATCAATCAATCCGTCACTCACTCCCTTCCCATCCTCCCTTCCTCGCTCTGTCTTGCCTTCCTCAGAACGCCTAGGCTTTTTATTCTTTTTTTTTCATGATTTTTCTCTTTTTTTTCCTCAAGCCGTGCTCTTTCGAAAAATTCTCGTTACGAGGGCCCTGGGAGGTTCAAGTGGCCCCCACGAAAGAAAACCAACACGACATATTTTTTCAATCCGTCGAGAGACGTTGAACGAGAGACACTTTGCCTCGATGGAAAAGCTCTCTTTATCGACTTCTCTCTCTCTCTCTCTCTCTCTCTCTCTCACACACACACACACACACACATTCTCTCCCTCTCCCTCTCCCTGTCTCATTCTACAAGCACTACGTGTGGGTGTGAAGAAACTGGACAAGTGTTTACTCTGGACCCCCGGAGGCGATTCCTGTTACTTACGAGTGTCTAACCATAATATTTGAACTGGATGGACAGATTCTCAGGCAGGAGAGTGGAAGAAACGTCGAAGGCGAGAGGCTCGCGTTATATGTATATGTATAGTTTGAGGATGGTCCTTGAAATAGCCAGACGTCCTTATATTCAACGTTTTATATATATATATATATATATATATATATATATATATATATATATATATATTTGTGTGTGTATGAACATGTATATCAGTAGAGGAGATTGAGCAAGGAGAGTTTACTTGAAATTTTCTACCGCACACTCGACGTCCGACCAAACGTCACGCCGACCAAGAAGCTCAAAGACGAGTGGCAGATCTCTTTCTCTCGTGCTCCCTCTCTCTGTCTCTTCAGGGAGGTCTTGACAAGTGAACATCATCTTGCCATTCGTCCTCCGCTTCTTCTTCTTCTTCTTCCCTCCTCAATTTTCTCTTTATCCCTTTTTCACTTCTCTTCAACCAAACGGCCGACCAGACTCAAAAAAAAATGCAAGAATTCGAGAAAAATTCTCGATAGAAAGGTCGCGGAATTTGGGGCACGTATCGGTGAAAAAATGTACAGGAGTGAGTTTATCTCGAGCAGATAAATAAATACGATGAATTCAATTTAAGGGGTTACCCCCACTTGCGATTTTGAAAAAATCGATTTTTTTTTTATTTCATTTTTTTGAAGTATAAGTATCTGAGAATATGGCCTGAAAATTTCAAGTCGATCCGAACAGAATTGACTGAGATATGAGCGTTGAAAGAGAAGAATTCGTGAATTGAAGAACTGAAATTGAAACTTTAAACGCGTTTTTCTCAAAATGGCATTTCTGAAGTCGGTGACCAAGATTACTCGAACACTAATGAACCGATCTTCTTGAAATTTTGCAGGCTTATTTAATACATAAAAATGTAGTCTTTAATCGTTCGATTTTTGTTTTTTTCGAAAAAAAAATGGCCGTTTTATAGCCAAAAAACGGCCGTTTTTTTTCGTTAAAATCGAACCATTAACTTTGACTGTCCGCCATTTTGTGAAAAATGAATGTTTTTTAAAATGCTTCGATTAAAGACTAGTTTATACTTATATTTGACTAAATCCATCCGCATTTTTTTTTTTTCAGATGATCCACTTCGCCGCAATGTTGGTCACCGCAAACCGTGTATATAAAAACATTATTTCATTGACGGCCATTTGCCACTAAACAATGTAATATTTTTCAATAAAAAAATTACTGAAAGTTCTTCAAGACGTGTTCTTTAAGATGGTATATTGATCGATTAAAAAAGTTTTGTAGTTTTCTTTAAAAGAAATCATGAAAAAGGCCTTTTTTTTGCGCTACAAGTGGGGTTAACGCCTTAATAAAAAAAAATCCAAATTGGATTTCGTTTGGATTTTGCGAAAGATGGTTTGAAAAAAAAAACAAATCCGAAGAAAAATAGCGAATGCAGTAAGAAAGAGGAAAAAAAGAATTGGTCGAGCATTTCTTTGATTTGGAGGGCTGTCGGGATTTTCCAGATTCATTTCCGCCCTGGATAAGTCATCGAGAAGAGTGTGGCTCTTTTTTTTTCCTTCAAACCATAGAAGGACCCCCTCCGAGGAGATCCTCGAATTTTGTCACGGTAATGGCGACTTTGAGGATGACAAAACGAGGGCCCGGTTCACTCCGCAACGGAAAAAGCGAATGAAGAGCCGAGAGAGGAGGGAGAGGGGGGAGGGGGTTTGTATATGTCAGATCGCTACTGTGTGTATCATGAATGGCGAGGCCTTGGCAAAAGGTCCTTTCCCAACGTTCTTTTCCTCCTTCCTGATGTTTAACCTTTCTCTTTCAACCCCCCCCCCCCTTTCTTTCGTTCTTTTCTCGTCCATACTCATTCTTGGCGAAAAATCTTAACGTAAACGGAGGGAATAAAACGAGAAAGGAGGGATGATCTATCGATCGTCCTTTAAGGACTCTCTTCCTGCTCTGACTTCGTAGCTCGTCGATCTTACCTGTCCATGTTGTTCTGTAGTTCGACCTTTATTGGACTGTTGCCCGTTGACTGGTTCTTGTTGTTGTAATCATTCTTTGGGATTTCTGCAATCAAAGAGAACGAAACGCACGCATATAGCGACTTTCTGGTCTTTGCGTATCAATGAGAATTTTTATTCCATTGTTTGATTATTCCTTTTTTCGTTTGTTTGCGATTTTAAGATTTTCGTATTACGTTTTGTTACGATTTGATGCTGTGTATTTTTTGTATTTTTTTTTTTTCGTTGTTTATCGCATTTTTAGCATTTGTTTATTTGGTTATTTTATCACTTTCAATAACGTGTTACGTGTGTGGAGCTATGTACTCTCGTGGAATTAATTCTCAACGCTTGTAATAGAAATTAGCCTTTTTTTAGATTTACGCAAGAAGATTTATATTCCGAGACGCCGAATTGATACTGCAATATTTTTATTTTGATGAATAATGTTTCCGCTCAATATTTGCCCAAGCCTACTTCAGTGAGAATATAAACTAGAAGTGATTATAACGTAAAAATGCTCGATGCGCATTGTTTTTTTATTCGACATTTTTTTTAAAACTAGTTCTACTAGTGTATATGGACACTGTGTACTATATACTATTAATCACTAGATTATTATTGCATGTTGTTTATAAAAATTATTCGCCGGAAATTCCCTATGAAATCAATTTCAATTAATTCTGCAATGAATTTCCTGTGAGAAATTTCACTGCGACGAGCACAACGGGCTCGAAAAATTTGTGTATGATTATTTAGCGTACCATGAATCGAAACCGAGATAATAGTTATTCTGATCGTGAATTCTCAAAAAGCACCTACCCCTACGAGCCACTTAGTTTCCACGAGAATTTTCGCGATTGATCCGTTTTGAAAGTTAAGGGAGCTTTCCAGTGTGAAATTTTCAAAAAATCGATTTTTTTTTTTTTTGCTTTATTGAATAGTATACACTCTTCCGAATATTCCCTGAAATTTTCATGCCGAAATTCAGATTATTTCGGTTACTGTACAGCATTTCTTGGAAGAAGGCAACGGAGCGCTACAGCTACAGCGAAACTTTGAACGCGTTTTTCTCGAAACAGCATTTTTCAAAACGGTGTCCAACTTGGAGGGCAGAGTTTTAAAGCTATCGAGTTGAATTTTTTACACAATATTCTTAACGTCATTGTTTATCGTGCTATGGAAGCTTTTTTTTTTTGACATCTTCCTATTTTTTTGTAAAAAAAACTGCCAAAAAAAATGCTAAAATCGATACTTTTTGTTCAAACCGGCGCCATTTTTGCAAAAAAAAAAAAAAAGCCTCCATAGCACGAAAGCCAATTATATACCGATCAATAATCTTCTTGTGTTTTTTGTTTCAGATCAAAATTGTGACCCCCAACGTGGACACCACATCCAAGTGCATTTTCTGCAACAATTGTTTCATCATTATTATAGATATTAATTAATAAATAAATCGATCTTTAAAAAATTGTTTTGTATTCTTCAATACCCAATTAATATACAAAAAAAAACCAGACCGATTAGATTATTTTTTCTTTAAAAAAAAAAATCGCGAAAAACAGCGATTTTTCGGGCTGTCACACTGGAAAGCTTCCTTAATTTTCAACGTTTTTGCATGTTTTTTTCAAAATTAAACAGAAAAACGGAAAGAAAATATTAAGATACGGAGATTAAAAAATCAAGGCAAAATATATCAGAAAGTAAAAAAAAAAAATAAATAAATAAAGAAGGAAATGCAGATGGGCGGAGCGAGGAAAATTACGACTGCCGGTACATCGTTTGGGTATGCCAGAAGCGTAACTCGTGCCTGATGATACGCGGTAAGATTTTAAAAAAAGATCGCGAGCCGGACGACGCGAAGGGCGAGCGAATAAAGAATTCGGGAAAGTGTGCGCGGGAGGTATGGGCATGCGAAAAAAGGGGAATAACGCAGCCCCGTTGAATCAATAAGTACATGATTCACCGTATGGCTTGAGTTTCAAGCCACGCCACAGTCCGAGAATGAGTAAGACTCGCGTTGCACTGTACATCTCGTAATCCATCGACATTTAAAAAATAGAAAAAACAATGCATAAAACATTCCGCGTCCGTATAAAATTTCGAAATATCGGAAATACTTGGCCCCAAATATTAACCCAAATTCTTTTGTTTGTGGTTTTTCGATTCTGCCGATAAAAACATTTCTCGTTGATTCATCAATTTCTCAATCGTACAATCAAGTTCTTTTCTCAATTTTCCATTTTTTATTAATTGGTAAAGTGATAAATGGGACATTTTCAATTTAGAACTGCGTATAGGGGATTTTTTTCTCCTGCCTAAGGATTTCGAGTTATCATCGTAACTTTTTCGAAATTTTTTGAATCCTGAAAACGTGTACTCTGGGGATTTTGAGGTTGTTGATTACGAATCTGAACTCAAAATTCAGGAATTCACAATGACGAACAAATATGGCGAATGAAAATAAAAATAGCAGAGATTGATTTGGATGAAACTTGGTACTCAAGTATTCATATATTTCCACGTATTTATTGTATTATGCTTTATGTTATTGAATTGACCACGAAAGATTCCTTCATTTTGAGTTCAGCATCACACTCAGCGTCCCCGAAAACCCCCGAGTACCAAGATTTATCCAAATCGACCTGTTTTTTGCACTTTCGTCCGCCATTGAAAATTTTTGAATTTTGTGTTCAGATTCGTAACAAGCGACCTCGAAAATCCCAGATTATCAATTTTTATCTAAATCGAGTAAAATTTTCAATTTCGGTCCGCCGTTATAGCGACGCCATTTTGAATTTTCAAATTTAAAGTTCAGATTCGTAATGAGCTACCTCAAAAATCCCGGCGTACTAATTTTCATCTAAATCGAGTAAAGTTTTTTATTTTTGTCCGCCATATTGGCGCCGCCATTTTGAATTTCCAAATTTAAAGTTCAGATTCGTAATGAGCTACCTCAAAAATCCCGGAGTACTAATTTTCATCTAAATCGAGTAAAGTTTTTGATTTTTGTCCGCCATAATGGGGCCGCCATTTTGAATTTCCAAATTTAAAGTTCAGATTCGTAATAATCTACCTCAAAAATCCCGGAGTACTAATTTTCATCTAAATCGAGTAAAGTTTTTGATTTTTGTCCGCCATAATGGGGCCGCCATTTTGAATTTCCAAATTTAAAGTTCAGATTCGTAATGAGCTACCTCAAAAATCCCGGAGTACTAATTTTCATCTAAATCGAGTAAAGTTTTTTATTTTTGTCCGCCATAATGGGGCCGCCATTTTGAATTTCCAAATTTAAAGTTCAGATTCGTAATGAGCTACCTCAAAAATCCCGGAGTACTAATTTTCATCTAAATCGAGTAAAGTTTTTGATTTTTGGCCGCCATTTTGAATTTCCAAATTTAAAGTTCAGATTCGTAATGAGCTACCTCAAAAATCCCGGAGTACTAATTTTCATCTAAATCGAGTAAAGTTTTTTATTTTTGTCCGCCATATTGGCGCCGCCATTTTGAATTTCCAAATTTAAAGTTCAGATTCGTAATGAGCTACCTCAAAAATCCCGGAGTACTAATTTTCATCTAAATCGAGTAAAGTTTTTGGTTTTTGTCCGCCATATTGGCGCCGCCATTTTGAATTTCCAAATTTTGACTTCAAATTCGGATTCAGCGAGCCCAAAAACCCCCGAGTGAGGCTCCGATTTCAAATCAGAGCAAGTTAAATAGCAGAAATAAAGGTTGACGCACTATTGCGTCAATGCCACACAGGGCACGGAATTATTTGACGCACTATTGCGTCAATGCCGACGAAAGGGTCAGTGTTTATTCGATCGACAAACACCGACACAATCATCTGTATCCGTACAACTAACTAAACGGGACGTGTCGAATAATTAAAAAATCGTCAAAAAATAAAAATACCTCGAATGTTAATGCTATTTCGTAAAAAAATAGCCTCAACATAAGAGATAAACGAGTCAGTACCTAATTTTGGGAAATTTTCCAAAAAATCCCACTTACCGTGATAACTCGAAATCCTTAGACTTTGGACCGAGGTAACTTAGGTTAAATATGTTCCGAAGGAGGTGACCCGTCACCCCCTTAAGGCTTTGCATCGACCTTCCTAACACCCTGAGGGTTCAGTCAGCTAATTCCCAGCGAAAGAGTTTAAGGCCGGGTCAGTTTCACCGCGCGGATCTCGCCAAGGTAGCTTTCGATTTGCGCGAGGGGTTTTGACGGATCGAAGCGTGGGAAGTCGGTGTAATGGTCAGTGCTCTCTCTAATTACAGACGTCGAGATCCGAGGTGGTCCTGTCTGGGTCAGGGAAAGGGAGAAAAAGGGCAAGGAGTTGCGAGACAGAATAAGGTGAGGGAGAGAGAGAATAAGGGAGTGCTACAGTCATTATGGCATTTACAAGGATATCCGTGATCCGAACGTTTACGAACGCTCAAAATCTCTGTCATTATTGTTTCTCTTTCTCGTCCTATTTCCCCCCTGTCCATTTTTTCTTTTTTCGCAATCTTTTCTCCTCCCCTCTCCGCGCCCCGACAACCGTAGAATTCCCAGGGAATTCCCTCGCGCCTCCTTTCCCAAAGGATCAAAACAGAGAACAAACCCAAGCACATTATGAAAAGGAAACAAAAAGCTCCCGCAATTGAGACAAAAACGAAAAAAAGAGCGGGGAGGATAAAAAAAAGTAAAAGGAAACTAGCACAAAAAGCAAAAAAAAATCACCAATGGGAAGTTAAAAAGTACGAGGACGAAACTCAAAAAATTCCAAAATTATTTAAATTCGTAGAAAAAATGCCTTGGCGATTACTTTTTCATTTTGCCTACAATCCCCTCGTCGTCGTGATGAAAAAAAAAACAACGAAAAACAAACGAGCCAACAAAACTAAAGAAATCTGAAAATGCTCTTTATCTTTACGTGTTTGCCTCTCTGTTCGCGGTCAGTGGGTAGAGGAACGCCCACCGATTGCGAGCTAAACCTTCGTCAAAGTTCCTCCCCGCTCCCCCGACACCCCCGCACCCTAGGTTCTCCCTAGAAAACCTGCGCCCTCCCTCTGCATTTTTAGTTTCGTTTCGTTGCATTTTTTTCGTGCTCTCCCTAGATACCGTCCTCAGTGTCTAGCTCAATATTCACGCCCCAATGTGTTTGATGGAATTCTTTATATTTTGTATTAATAACAAAATCAATAATTATGATAAAAATAACGGAGTAAACATTTATTTTTAATAATTACCTTTATAAAATATGGTGTGTATGAAAAAAGAGAAGTGTAATAAATAATAATTAAGTTTTATAATATTGAATTAATCAAATTTAATATTTATTATGATATGTAAGAATTTATTATATTGTAACAAATAATATAATAGTTTGTTATATTTCTGTATTTTCATTCACCACACACACACACACACACACACACACACATTTATGTATGTATATATATATACGATGAGTAAATTGTAATTCCATATTACACTTAAAGCTCTAATATTACGATTATTATTATTATTATTATTGGCTGCATATATGTACAGTTTGATTGAATTCCAAACATAAATTTTCAGTGTACATGCATACGTATATTCTTGAGACACCTATACCTGCTATTGGTTGAACGATAAAATACGACAGGGGTCGAGAAATTTATTCGTCAGATCGGCCCTTTTTCTTTGGCCACTCCCTCACGTGCCATGGCTTTTCTATTATACACGTTCCAGCATTAGGGAATAATACAGATAGGAGGACGAGACTAAAATTACCGACCACACAATGAGACAACAAATTCGTTCGTGTATAATAAGGTATCGTGCTCCACGAGTCCACATGCGTTGTTCTTGAGAGATCCTCCTCGATAGTGTACATATTTTTGGTCAGGACACTAAAGATTCCTTTCTCTCCTTTTTTCTTTATTTTTTTCCGCACACGTCACTTGATTTAAAGTCACTTTTGGAATGTCGCACGGATTTTTTATTCGTTCTCGGAATAGTTTTTCCTCGCTTTTTTTTAACTGTTTCTCGATATTTATTTTGAATCAATTTTCGATGATAAATCATTTCTTTTCCCCAGTCGATAAAATCGTTGCGAAAAAAAGAACTATACGACGAAAAAGTGAGTTTAATTTTTTTTAAAGCCAATGAAGCAGTGGCGTAATAAACACAATTTTTTTTATTGAAAATAAACTTCTAGGGCTCGTTTACTCACTTCCGATATTGTAAAAATTGCCGGATGGTGTGCGCACGAGACAGGACGGCTCGAGATCGGGATCGCGTTCGTGATCGCTCGCTCCGTGACTTCCTGGCAGCCTTCCGTTTATGCGGCTCATTGTCGGGTTTCGGGGTGGCACATCGGGCGGTCCCCGTGGTGCCGTGTTGTCCAACAAACACCCTGCGAAAGAAATCAAATGGGAACCTTGAAAATTCACGCTCTATCGAGGGGTGATTGGAAATATTGTTGAGATGTTGTGAAGCTTAGGCTCGAGAGGGAATGATACCCAAACAAATCTTCGACGCAGCCCAGGCTCGAATCGGTAGGGCAGAGCTCGCACGAGCTACTGCTGCATACCGCTAGATGTCAGAGCGCGCGCTCGTTCCGAACGCACGCTGCGACGGGGTCGCGAACCTCCTTGTGTCGAGGCACACATTGTATTGTTATGCCTCGACGCAACGTGCGTGCGCGCGTATGCCTGTGTACATAATGTACATTCGCCACGTCGGGCGACGCTGCTAGGTTGAAGATTGTTTTCTTCTCGCATGCTGTCCCTTCCCAGTGGGTACCCACACTTCGGGAAGGTATATACACGTATACGAGGTTTGTTAGAAAAATAAGGTGGCTTCAAATTTCGCGCGCTACGTACGTTCGATTGTCGATTTTTTTTGTTATGTTGGCACACGTGTCCCCAACATATGTTGACGTTATCGGCCATTTTGCATATTTAGTTTGTTTTTGACAGATATAAAGGTTAGACGTGTTTGGTGTGCTAGGCGATTTTTTGCTATCGATATGTGGCAAAACAATTCATGGCTTTTGCATCACGATAATGCACCTGCTCAAACATCGTTCCTTGCTTGCCACGCTTGAGGTGATAAAGACCGCATCGCTGAGAGAGCTCAAGGCCATGCCAAAAAGCGCATATCAGAAGTGCTTCGAGGATTGGAAAAAGCGCTGGCACCAGTGTATTATATCTGAGGGCGATTATTCTGAAGGGGACAAAATAGATATTGACGAATAAATAAAGATTTTTCGCGAATAATAAAAAGTGACCTTATTTTTTTAACAAACCTCGTATACCCACACGCTGATCCATGGTCAGTGGCGACAAAGAATTTCGTTTTCTTTGTCAACGCTGACTGCACGAAATTCGAGATCATAGAGAATCGCAATTCCGCAGCAAGAGTTCTTGCTGACGGCTCGCGCTTTTCTGCAGCGAGATAATTGTTAAAAATGTATTATTTTGAACGTTTTATTTTTAACGATATTACGTATTATTTTTTACGATATATATATATATATATATATATATATATATATATATATATATATATATATATATATATATATTAGGTGTAGTAAAAAGAAATCCATTATTTTTGCATGAAATTGAAAGCAAAAATGATGGATTTCTTTTTACCCCATTTAATAAATAGGGCTAAAAAAATATATTTGAACGAATATGAACGTTTTGCTCGTTTTTTCCCCTCCAAAACCAAAAGTCCCTTTCAAGGGTTTGCGACATATCCCTAGTCCTAGCGCAATCGTGTAAAAAAATCGAAAAAAATCCAAAACACGTGAAGTTGCACTCGAGATTGCCCCGGTCGTAGGGGCTTCGAGTGGATTACGAGGTCGTTGATGATTCGAGACGAGGAAAAGCCAGCGCCTGAGAAGGCGAGCGAATAGCTCTTTGACTCTCCGACACGTGGTCGCAGGGCATAAACGATTCGAGCCGTGAAGTTTCTTGACAAAAAAAAATGAAGTAAAGAACCGAAAGAATGAAAAACCCGACGATCCTTGAGTCTGAAGTGGCCGACGAGTGCAAGGACTCCATAAAGCGAAATGTAAATAAAAGAAGAAAAATAGAGGGGGGGGGGGCTAGGACGAAACAGCGGGGTTTGTAGGTACTTGACCAAGTGCTCGAAGGGCTGCATTGTAGGCCTGCATGTCAAAAGATGAGAACCAGAAGTCTCGTGCGCGAGGATAACGCAAAGAGGAATTCCGTTTGGCCGCTAAGGGCGCAAAAGGAAATTCGACTCGCTCTTTATTTTTCGTCCATTCTCGTTGCGAGGCTGCGCCCTGATGAAGTGGCTCCCTCTGTTCGCACGCATTATCCTGCTTCTCTCTCTCTCTCTCTCTCTCTCTCTCTCTCTCCTACTTCCTGGTCCCCTGGTCCCTTTGCATAACGAAAAAGTCACAGTGCATCGAGAAGAATGTCGTACACCTTAAGGACGTCAAAGATCCTTGACAAAAGACAGTCTCATCCACCCACCCCCTCCCTTCATCCATCTTCCGCTTTATGTTCGCTCTTTTTTCGTCTTTTCGTTCTGTGACCGCCTTGACTTATTACGCTCAATGGGAGGCTCGAAAAGCGACGAGAGCAACAACGAGGCTCTACAGATTTTCCACGAAGTACCAAAAAGAGCAGGAGTTGCAACGGTGGATATGAGATTCTTCTGATCCCACGACTTGCACTCATTTTTTTGTTGCTATATATATATATTAGTTATATAATATATATAACTATATATATATATATATATCTTGAAGCCGTAGATCTTCGCATTTCCGTTTGCTAAAGCGGCAAAGAGGAGCAAAAAAGAGGATTGTTGAATCAACGAGGTCGGGGATTCGTGTCGTGAGGTTATCTGTGTCGATGCAAAGCCCATTTTTAGCCCTGGAGAACGAGGCCATCGATGCTCGAGGCGATCGGATCGAGGTGTGACGCAATATATTTTTTGATAATCGTATACGAATAAATAAGAAAATTAAAAATAAATAAATAGATGATTACGTGAATAAATAGATAAATAGATAGATGAAAATAAATATATAAAATTTATAAAATAAATAGGTAGATAAATAGAGAAAATAAATATATAAAATTTATAAAATAAATAGATAGATGCATAGGTAAGAAATAGATGAATCGATGAATATATGCATAGATAAACGAATAGATGAATGAATTAACAAATAAATAAATGCACGCGTGTACATCCTACCCTGGAGATGACATTTTTTAACGTTGATGAATAAATATGTTTTTAATGAATAAATAAGTGAACATACAACCAAAAGCATAAATAAATAAGTAAATAAGTGACTATATGTGTACATTCTACCTTAGGCAAAATAAACTACGCACACTGTTATGTATTTTTCATTCTTCCGTGCGTAGTCCGCTTCGTCCAATATTCCATTTGTACGAAGTGTCGCGCAAAGAGAGCACGCCAATAATACGGAAATGCCGCACATTTTCGAAATTTCCAAATTGCCAAAACTTCCTTGTTTTTCAAGTTAGACATAGTTTCTTTTTTTTACTGAATTCAGCTGAAAATCAGCTCCGTTTTGGCGAATCAAAAACGATGTGTTGAAAAATTGAAAGCTATCGCGATATATCTTAAACGCGTCCACAATACAAAAAATCCCATATATTACCATGAAACATTCCTCTTAGAACCGTACAACGTTTGTACGAAACGATTTTTTTCCCCACGATCTCATCTGTTCCTATTATATGAATATCGTCTTCTTAAAGGGACACCCGGCTGTATATTTCGGCAAGAAGTGTATGTATATCTCAATATTGAGTAGACGGATCGAAAAATGATCACAACAAAATCGACAGGAAATCCGCGTTTTCGCGTAATATCGAATCGAAGTTGAAAAGTCGTCTGCTAAAGCCCATCTTACTGCATAAAGAGTTGCGGCGTGTTCGTCGGTGTCATTGGTGGCGAATCGATTTGTTTTTCTACTTGGTGACAAGACGCGCCGCGTCTCTTGATATATATTTTAGGGTGGTTAAAGAAAATGAATTTTTTTTTCACTGTACTCAACGGAAAACGTGACTACGTTATGAAAAAGTCATTCATACAAAATTTAAGGAGTCTAAACCTTTTCTCAGGTACTGCTCAAACGACTTTTAATTTTTTGTTAAATTTTTCGTCAATTTTTTTTCTTCATTTGCTTTCTTACCCCAAAGCAACATATTACTCCAAAAAAACACGCATACTTGTTAGACGTTCAGTGATGTAAACACCGTGTACTTGTTCATCAAGTGGTTGTCATAATTTTCACAAGCGAATTACACATATTGATTCTTAATCTGCAAATACAAATTGTTTAAGGTAAAAAAAAATATTTAAATCAAAATTATGTATTGTTCCAGAAAAAAATTAAATCAAGACTTACATTGGACCATGGACTAACATTTTCTGCATCGAAATAAAAAAAATAAATGAATACTCCGATAATCATGAAAAAAAAAAACATGAAAAAGGCGTTTGAGCACTAACTAAAAAATTGTTTAGAACCCTCAAATTTTGCAATACTTCCGTTTTCTTACCATACCTCAATTTTCCGTTGAGAAAACGAATCGATCTTTTTTAACCACCCTTATATATCGGGGAGAAATTTATACGTACGTACATAAACTGCAAAAATATATGTACAGGCATTGACGTAGGTCAGTAACAAGGACACCTCCTCCCTTCCTCTACAAACGGCGCGCGTGACTTCGGCTCCTCGATTTTCAAGTGATCAATCTCACCTGATGAATGAAACAGGACTTCTCTTTTATTCGTTCCTTGATTTTTCTCTCTCACGGGGGAATCCCTTCAGGTGATCGGGGAGGGTAAAGGGGGAGGTCTTGTAGAGACGGAGTGGTGAGAGGACTCACTTTGTTGTTGTACGATCCTGCGTAACGTAATGGACGACAGGATCGTCCATTGAGCCTGAAAGAGACTCTACAATATATATATATATATATATATATATATATGAAAGGTCCTGTCAATAGCAGCGTAACGTAATCTCCTCGAGGTCCTCACGCGTGCACGAATCCATGACTAATGGAATTTATTAGAGAGGGCCCTGCTCGACCTTTTTTCACAAAGCGTCGAGAGTCTCGAGTAGCGATTCCGAAAAAAAGGGCACGTAGGTAATAGGTAAAGGTACGAGTGCATGAAGCCTTGCGTGCCGTCTCGTTTGGCTCCTGCGCGATCACCGAATTTCGGGCAAGATGAGAGAGGCTTTTTTTCTTTCGGTTCACGTCGGACCGTTTCAGGCCCTGCGATTCCTAGCGAGGACTGTCAAGGGTGGAATATCTCCTCTCTCTCTTCCTCGCGAGGACGTGTCTGAAGAGACGAATACCGTGACATCGTGTGCTCGGATAAAAATGAGGCCAGCTGGCGGCGGGATAGCGGGCAGGAAAACGTGTCGGGCGCTTACGAACGGAGGGAGATCGGGTCGTGCGGGCGTGTGACGAAATCGGGACAGAAGGAAAATAACGTCAAGCCCGAGGCAAAGAGAGAGAGAGAGAAAGAGAGACGGAGAAGGATTAAATCGGATTAGGCTTGATTCAACGTTGATAAACATCCCGGGGCATAAAAAAAACACGCGCTGCCGGAGAATTAACAATAACACGGGGCATAACCCTTAAAAAAATATGGAAAATAAAGCACAAAAAATGGTTACATTAACTAAACGACGCTGACGGTTGGCAATAATGGTCGTAACAATATCGAAAGTATTACAAGTGAGTATATGGAAACTGAATAGTTCTAGTAACGAAATTATCAGTCATATATTATAACAATAATAATAATAACAATGAGAGTAATGCAATGAGATGAACAGAAGTCGTTATTATTACCATTCGAAACAATGAGACTACTTGCAATTTGGAATAATCCTAATTAGAAAAACAATAGCAATAATAATGGCCAAAAAATATTGAAAAAAATGAGCAAGAAAATATTAATAATGAGTTTTATACAATAAATACGATAATATTAATAAGAACAATGATAATAACGCTACTTATTATGGATGATGACAGTTATAATAATGAAAATAAAATAAATTAGGAGAATAATAATGCGCGTTATAATAGCATTAATAACAACAATGACAATAATGCTTCTGGCAATTATGAACAACGACAATGATATAAAAAAAACATTGACACTCGAAGTTAAAATAGAGATACTGAATAATAATTCTAATCATTATTATTATAATGAGTAAAGAATAATGAATAATATTTATGATAACGAATAACACCTAAGAATTCACCAGAAATAAAAACAATGATGACAGATGGATATAACAATACTAGCTTCCAAATAATAATAACCGGAAGGAGCAGGAAGAGAGTGAGAAAAAGAGAGCCGATTATTTTTTTAGAGAGACATTTTTTAAACAACCAGAATTGATAAAGATACCAATAAATAAACATAAAAACTAAAAACTGAATAAATACAAATATATATAAAATAAGAACTTATGAATATAAAATAACAATAAATAATGTCAAAACTTGTTTAAATATACGTCTCTAAATAATAATAACCAAAAGATATAAAGAGAGACAAGTAGGGGGCGGCAGATGAACGCTCGAGAATTCATGCTTTCTTCAATTACCGCACGGCCCTTTTGGTACACAAAGCTTGACGAACGATCACGTACACACACCCAGTATACGGAACATTCCGCGTCGCGACGCTGCTCCAAGGGAAAAACGCGTGCACGAGTGCAAGCACCGTTTAGTCACGACACTCCGGCCAGGTATGAAAACCAAATGGATCCTCTCCTGCTGAAGATCCTCTTTTCTTTTCTTCCCATTTTTTTTTATGTCCCGTTTTCTTTCGTTCGTCTTCGCCACGCCGTTTGGCTCGCCTGCAGCCGGATGATCGATCAGCGTGAATAATCGGACCGTCCTCAAGCGTTTCAAGTATCAAGTTTGCTCTCGAATCAAGGGCTGCATTCTTACGAGAGTATCGCTCATGGTGACCGAGAAGGTGGAGGGGGGCAAACGGGGCAAACGCAGACGCGGATCCTTAAGCAGGACGTCGGGAAAGCACGTCCGAGTTATAAAAGTCTTCACTTTTTTTTCGAGATTGCCTGTACTGAGGAATGAAACTCGAATATATGCATACACATGTATATATATATGTGTGGGGGGGGGGCTGAATATACAGGGTGTTAGGAAGGTCGATGCAAAGCCTTAAGGGGGTGATAGGTCACCTCGTTTCATCTCTAACCTGGGTTACCTTAGTCCAAGGTCTAAGAATTTGGAGTTATCGAATACGGTTATGGAATATGGAGTTATGGTAAGTTATGGAATATTTGGTATTATTTATTTGGTATTATTTAATATATTTACTATTATATACCTACTAAATAATACCAAATAGTATTTGGTATTATTTAGTAGGTATTACTACCTTTAGCAGGTATAAATACTACTATTATTATTATTTTACTATTATTACTATTTTACTATTATTATACTATTATTATTTGGTATTATTTAGTAGGTATTGTTTAAGTATGGTATTATTTAGTTATGGAATATTTGGAGTTATGGTAAGTTATGGAATATTTGGGGTTATGGTAAGTTATGGAATATGGAGTTATGGTAAGTACGATTTTTGGAATATTTCCCAAAATTAGGTACTAACTCGTTCATAATGTTCAAACGGACAACAATAGGTAACTAAAAAATTATTTGCGTCTTAGCTTCATGTGTATTCAATCGACAAACACCAATACAATCATCTGTCTCCACGCAACTTACTAAATGGGACGTGTTGAATACTTTAAAACTTGTCAAAAAATAAAAATACCTCTCACGTTAGTGCTATTTTGAAAAAAATAGCATTAACATAAGAGGTAAACTAGTTAGTACCTAATTTAGGGAAATTTTCCAAAAATCATACTTACCATGATACCTCGAAATCCTTAGACTTTGGACTAGCAGATTAAGGTAGCCTAGGCTAGATATGTTCCTAACGAGGTGACCTATCACCCCCTTAACCCTAGAAGAATAAATCCATTTTTGTCTCCCTTTAAACGATACTCACCTGGGGTAGATATCAACCCCAGTTTGTAGTTCTAGTGTTAATGCTTCGCATCGACCTTTCTAACACCCGGTATAGCCCGGAATCATCCAATCGATATTTTTTTTCGATATCTTTCGGCTTCTGGACTTTTCCGAGCTTTTGGATATATATCTATGGATCTGGAGGTGATATCACATCCTCATAAATTTATATATATATATGTGTGTGTGTGTGTGTGTGTGTGTGTGTGTGTGTGTCCGTTTGAAACGACCCCCGAGGTCTTTCCGGGCGATCGGTTGCACATCGACCCAGTAACCCTTGCCTCATATAAAATCGAACCCCGGAAACCCGAGAGACATACCTTGAGCCTCTGGTGCCCGGACGACGTTTCCAATAAAATAAAGAAAATCAACGTTCGAAAGGAATCGATCCTTCTCTCTCTCTCCCTCCCTCTATCTCTCTCTCTCTGCTCTCTCGTATTCTGTCTCTGTCCAATATCGTCCTACTGAACCATGGTGCTCGAAAATATTATATCCTAGCTGTGCACCCGACTCCGTACGCGCCAACTACTGAAATGCAATGTCATTTTGTAGATGAACTTACGAAAACTTCAAATTCGCATATCTTGTGATTGAGTGAGCCGATTGCGATGAAATAAAAACTAAATGTTGCTTTCGAGTTGATCAAGGTGACATAGTAGGTAAGGACACTGCACAAATTTTACTACCCTCTGTTCAGGACATTAAGAAAAATACAAAAACGAAGTTGAACAATATGATGATAACAAATGAAAAATAATTTCGTAAACATTTTTTTGTAGATTAGTGTAAAACGATAATAAAAAAAAATGATCAAAGGCCCACAGAAAATCATGAAAATGGTATAAAAAGTGTGTGTGAGAGAGAGAAAGGGATTGGTCGATTGATAATTTTATTATGCCCTAGTTTTCTAACGTTTGGGCATGGTAGGTAAAGATGGTGTTGAATTTTGCATCGTTGGAACGTAACGAAAGTTCCGTTCCACCTTTTATTTTCCGTATTTTTATTATCATAGGCGATCTTTTGTTATAGATTCATCATGTAGATCGCTGAATAAATGTCTTTAAAAATGGTTGAAAGGATTTCTAGGCGAAATCTGCCAAAACAAATTAAATTCGTTGCAGACCAACGATGCAAACTTCAGCATCGTAGGTAAAGGCACTGCACAAATTCTACCGCTCTCTCTCTTCAGGACAATAAAAAAAGAAATACAAAATTGAAATTAAAAATACAGCAATGACGAATAAAAAATAATTTCGCCAAAAATTTCTCGAAAATACTACAAAACGATTTTTAAAAACTCGAACAAAAATCATATGAAATCATAGAAATTGTTCAAGAAGTAAAGTACTAAAGAAAAGTACTAAAGAATAAAGACAAGTGTGTGTCTGTGTGTATGTGTGATTATTGTGGCTATAAAATCGCCCACGCACGAGTCCATTCGCAGGGAGTCGGTATGAAAAAGGCAAAAGAGAGAAAGAAATCTGCAAAACGACCGCACGGTGTGGGTGAGACGGACTACAAGATAGAGAGAGACGGAGTTCCTCTCTTTAGAATTCGAGTAGAGTGCGTGCGTCGTGCCGTTGCAATGCACAGAGGTATCAACGAGAATGAGAATCTGTTGAAGCAAACTAGGATGAACGTGTGGACCAATCGCTCTCTCTCTCTCTCTCTCTCTCTCTCTCTCTCTCTCTCTCTCTCTCTCCCTCTCTCTCTCTCTCTCGCTCTTTTTACCCACCCAAACGTATAAAAAGTTGCATATTTATAGAATGAAAGGAAAGATGCGAAAGAATGCAAAAGTGCGTCACTGTGTACGTGTGTGAGTGCGGTGCAAACTCCAGCAGCGCGAATCACGAGAAGAATAAGAAGAAACGCACAAGGGGCAGATAGGGATAACTGTCAAGAAACTCGCGCCCACGCGTACATTTCTTCTTTTTTCGCGCTCCAAGGATCGCGCTCTTGAATTTCTTTATTTTATATTTTTCATTCACTTATTTTTCCTTCCTTGCAATATTCCACACAGAGCACGGATGGCGCGCGCGAGCTTCCATTGTATGCGCTTATGGGGGAGAAAAATTGTGCATCGCCCCCTCACTCTCGCGGTATCGAAATACGCGATCGGGAGAATCGCGAGACTCCTTATAAAAGAATTTTTACGATATATTATACGATGTATATAATGTGTGTGTATAAATATATATATATATATATATAAGTGTGTATACATCTATATATGTATTTATATGCACACATAAATTTCTCCAAGAAACATAATGGTGCGATTGAGAAAGGAGAGTCTGTGTGGGCGATTAAACTTGCAATTCTTGACTACAGTTTGCTCACGCATGTACATATATAGAGATGCACACGCTTACTAAATCCATGCATATGAATATAATAATAGGAATCACAATAATAATACTAGTGATAATAATAAGTATTATAAGTATTATAATATATAAAATAAATAAGTATAAATAAAAACAAAATGAGTATAAATAAAAAATAAATAAGTATTATTCATTATTATTATTATTAGTAATGAAATAATAACAATTATGACAATGAAACTCAATATTGGCTGTACAGATGCACAGGCCACATTGCATGGGTAAATTTTGGAGGACCATATGGTGCTAAGAAACTATCTGAGTCAATAATGTTAATTATTGTTCGTATTGTGTACATTTATAATAATGCTATTAATTATCATTATTCCCTATGCATCGAGAATTTCATTTTTATATTGCTTATTGAGTTTTTTCGTGCAAGCAGTCTATACAGAATTTCCCGGCTTTTCTTTGAAAAAAAGTTAAAAAAAAAGCTTCTGAGTTTATACAATGATAATAATAATAATAATAATAATAATAATAATAAGTAGTATTGTTTATTTCAAGTTCAACCGCTTGGCTTTTCACAGCCCTGTAGTCTTACAATTATATTGATCATAATAACAATAATGAATGATAATTCATTATTGTTATTTAATTGGTTAATCACCGTTGATAATTATGACAATGATAATAGTTCATGTTATATACCAATTTAACATAATAATAATATTAATTATTACTGATTCCTATTATTCTATTGGAGATTATTATGTCCTACGTTTATAGATTTGTTATTTTATTATAGATTTTCATTTTTACATTGCTTAAGTTTTTCGTGCAGCAGTGCCTCGATATTCGGGACTTTCTTGAAAAAAAAGCTTCTCACATTGATCGAAAAATAAGTTTCAAGTGTGTCTGTCAGTGGAGAAATTTGTTTCTAGTGCTTCTAGACCGAGTGTTTTTTTTGGACGCAACACATGTGCAGGTCGTAATACTATCGTCACAATTATTAAATGTGTAGATAAATATAGATATGTATATGTACATTTTTGAAAGCCTATATATATGTCGGTCTGACAGACGCAGAGTACAACGTGTGCAGCATGTCAGTCTGTTTGTATTTCAGAGTACACCTTTTCTTATTCCTCTCCCTCCCTCTCGCTCACTCTCTCTCTCTCTCTCTCTCTCTCTCTCTCTCTCTCTCTCTCACACATACACACGCACGCGCACGCACGCACGCACGCACACACACACACACACTCCATTTCTCGTCTCCTCGCAACCACGAGACATTCACCACGGGTGGTCGCTCAGAATATAATTCATTCAATTAACACGTGGGCGTTAAGAGTTTCCTAGCCTTCTGCGATGCGTATGAGAGCGTTTCATACACCGCCGCTGCTAGTACCTCGATTTACGCGAGTCATTCCAAATTTCTTATTTCCCCGAATAGTTATTTCTATGCGTCTGATATCGTGTGCCGAAAAGTTCGGAACCTGCCAGAGTAGAATAACGCAATTGTCCAGCAGAAATTGTGTAATTACAGTAACAATCAATTATACAAATAATATTGAGCGAAAAATCGTACTTTTTTTATTTTTATTTTATCAGTCAGTACTATGTAGCTATGCGTTTATATGTAGCGATGATATTAAGGCGTTACTTTTTGTTGTTGATTCTGAATGTTATTTTATATCAGATAATACGCCAGCAACATAAAAAGTATTTATAAATACAAAATATAATATAGTATTATATATTATAATGTATTATAATGTATAACATAGTGTATTATGAAATATAATAAGATATGAAATTATATTACAAAAATGTACAAGATAGATGATCATATTAGCAAATTTAAAGATGCTAATACATTATCTAGAAACATCAATCTATAACGGAATTGAACGCTTTTTTTCCATAGATTAATATATTGCAGCATTATATGTTGTTGTCAATAATAATTTTTGTATTGTATATTATATACGTCGATACAACAATTATGATATAGAAATGAATATAATGCTGCAATATTTTATTGCAATAGAAACACTGCACGGACGATTTTCGAAAACGTTCGTGGGGTACTCTATGTGAAGGGGGCTGGGAAAAACAGAAGAGGCTGGACTTGGAATAAACGCAGTGCCACTATATATATATGTGTGTATACATTTTTGGGCATATATAAGTTTCAACGTGACTGTCGTACGTAACACTTGATGAGCATCCGGAAAGATGCTTGCACGGATAAGAGATACGCGCGGCGCGGACGACAGGAATCCACTATGTGACGTTAATCGGCGATATTAAAAGTCTCGATAGTGATCTCACGAGCTTGGGCACTGCTCTCGCGTGTGTAAGTGTGTGCAGCCTGACTATTATGTAGATATCGATATAGTCACGTGTCCGCCGGTAGGATATCAGCCCAGCAGGCTTTTGCCCTCGAGAGGGTTGCTCCATTGTATATATATATATATATATATATATATATATATATATATATATATATATTATAAATATATTGTATATATACATATATATATATTATATAAATAATATAAATATATAAATATATTTATATAGTATTTTTTAAAGTATTTTATTCATACATTAAAATTATTCTTATTTTTAATAAATTATTATTTTTTCTATTATATTCTATTATATTAAAATTATTCTTATTAATATATAAACGGGTGTTGCGCCCGTTTAACGCGACTGAAGGTGGGACACTACTGTAACGGGTGAAAAAACCAACTTTTTTTTGCATTTTCTCAAAGTATACATATTCAAGAATATGTGAAGAAATATTCGGATTATAATATTAAAAATTGACTAATAGGGGATACGATTTTGCGAGCGCAGGTAGTGCAACGATTTGCGTATACCAAAACTTTCATTCGCTTTTTCCTCGAAAATACTTTTTTTCGACCTGATCGGAATCATAACTCTAGCGATAAATGGCCAATTTTTAATTTAAAAAAACCAAAATTTTTGTAATTGCAGTGGCTATCGTTGTGCGTAGATTTTTTAAAGTGTTTTTAAGCCCCCGAAAATGAGTAAAACCTAAAATTACACTTTTTGCTTTAAACACCCGTGTTTTTGTGATTTTTTTTTTCTGAAAACGGCTACATACAACGAGAACTATATTGGTATAGAGCATAAAACTTTTGATTTTGTAGACCAACCATTGTTCTATTGTCCCGCCATAATGTTGTTGCTTTTCACTTTTCCAGAATGAAAATTCATGGGTAATAGGTTCAATATATGCTTGATAACATATCTTTTTCCAAAACCCAAATAAATAATCTAGTAGACGAAAAAAATTCGGTAAAAACGATGTTTTTCGGCCCGTCACAGTGGTGTCTTCCCTCAACATCGCACGTACAGATTTTCTCTTTTTATAAAAATTGAATATCTCTCTCTTTATCGTCTGGAATGATCGTCATCGTTATTTTTTTAAATCCGGAATGTATCGTATCGTTATTTTTATGTAGGTAATTTTTTTTTCTCCGTCTCGCATTTGAGCACTTGCGGTTGCAGGCACGAAAAAAGGAGTGATAAAAATCGAACAAAAATCCTAGATATTTTTCCATTGGAAGAAAACGGCCCGAAGGCTTGTTCGATAAAACAACGGCGCTTTCTCGCGGAACGTTCCAATAGGCATTGTATTCAGGCTAGCCGCGATCGTGCCCGTTGGAGCCTCGCCTGAGGCGTCTCATTATTATATTTTGCCGATCGGAATCGTACGATACAAGAGCCGCACGGCTATTAATTAAAAGGCATTGCAGCGAAGGGAACCAGGGAGAAAATCTCCCATATACGTAACAAATTTAATTAATTATATATAGCAATATCAATAGTAAATTAAATTACTGCATTTTTTATCGATTAAAAAAATATATACACATATATATTTATTAAATAAAAACAACTATATACGTGTAGAATAAATCTTTTGAGTACAGAATGAAAAATCATTTATTTTCTGATTATCAATTATTGAGCGTCCAATTTACGGCCGTAAATTATCGATCGAATATTTATTTCTTCTGTTTTTTTTTCTTCATATTTACGTGTGTTTGTGAGTGTATTTTACTGGTTGGAAGAAATTTCGTAGTTCAGCGTAAAAATGATTCGTGATAGCTTATTTTTTTAATTACCAAATAGCCGGTGCCATTAGCGGTCGTAAATCTCGTGGTTGGGCAATAGAAGAGGATGGAACGGAATCAAGGGGCTTTAAATCATGTCAGATGAAATCAAATACGTTCGATCGGGATATAGAGGGAATGAAAATAAAAATCATTCCTCTATCGCTCCCTCCCTCTCTCTCTCTCTTTCTTTCGTATCGTATTCGGGTATGCAACGATATTCCGGTGCCCTTAACCCACAGCCACGTAGATATGTCCGCATATATGACCGCGTATACGCCGAAATTCCGAGCACACAAATTTTTCTCGAGTCTTATCGGTCGTCTCTCTCTCTCTCTCTCTCTTGCAAGTTTTCGCTGATCGGGCTATAGTCTGCGGTGGGATAGCTCCTCCGAACAGAGAAGAGCATGACGATAATAACGATAATGCAGGATGAGAGAGTCCCCCCTCCCTGACCCGTAGAGAGAGTCCAGTTATCCTATGGCTTATCGCCGTTTGCCGACAAAGAGAGAGAGAGAGAGAGAGAGAGAGAGAGAGAGAGAGAGAGAGAGAGAGAGAGAGAGGGGCGGATGATGGATATAGAAAAAGACAGGAATAAGAAAGAGAGAGAGGGAGGGAGAAAGAGGGAAATCGAAAAAAGGAAAAAGAAGAGAAAACGAAGCGAGGGACGGAGAGAGAAAGAGAGAGGGAGACCCAAGAAAAACTTGTAAATTTACGACGCTGAGACGCTTCTTCGGGGTCACGAATGAGGTTGAGAGTCGGCGCCGCCAACACCGCTGGTGCGACTTAACGGAGCTTTGAATTGCGTATAAACCAGTAGTCGCGGACAATTCTCAAAGAGAGAGAAAGAGAGAGAGAGACATCGAGAGAGAGAGAATAGAAGAAGCTTCCAAAGCTTCTGAAATCCGGATTATTAGTCTCGTCTCTCATTAATCAGCGAGACGAGAAGAGAGCTGGACCCTCTCCCCTTACCTTCACACATGACCCCGCATATATATATATATATATATGCAGCGAGTTCGGGAATAATCCTCCTTAATTCTGGGATTAACTTTGTCCGCGACGATACGGCGGACTGATCGTCACTGACGAACGAACGAACGTACGAACTGCGCTTTAACGAACGTGAAACGGAAGTGTATTTTTTTTCTTCTTCTGGATATTATTTTGGCCGAAGAAAATGAGAAAACGGAGAGCAAGAAGGGCGTGAGATCGGCGAAGCTGTGCGCGTCGAAACAAACGAAAACACTGAAAAGCTGCGCACTTTGGCATATTCTCGACTCGACTTTTCGTTATGGCTTATCGATGAATTGATTGGGTAAAGGGCTGACGTGGGGGGGGGGGGGGTGAGCATGATTTTGTTTCGGTTTTATATTTATTCTCTCTCTCTCTCTCTCCCTCTCTCTCTCTCGCCCCCCTCCCCCGCACTTGCTTAGGTGTCGAAATCTCTTCCGTATCTCGCCTCTCGTCAGGTTCGACGATGATATACACAGCGGCAGAGTACACGCGGAACGAAGGAATCCGAAATAAATCCGTTGAGCCTGCTCGCGCGGGGTTGAAGATCGATGCGCGCGACGACGCGCGCGGTTGTCGTGTGAAAACGCTGGGGAATGAGAGGAGCAGGAACAACGGACCCGGGCGTTGCTGCTGCTGTACGTGGGGCAAGGGATAAGGGACAAGGGCAGCGAGACGGGAAAGGGAGCGGCGCGTCAGGCGAGGAGCCCGGGATGATGCGAGGAACGAATCTGAAGTAGATGAGGGAGAGATGGGGAGAAAGAGTGAGAGAGATTTAGGTGGTGCGAGAGTCAGAGTGAGAGAGAGAGAGAGAGAGAGAGAGAGAGAGAGAGAGAGGGTGAGAAGCTCAGAGAGAGAGAGAGTGAAAAAGAGCTAGGTAGAGAGAGGGCGAGAGAGCGAGAGCAAGGAAGGGTGAGGGAGGGTAAGAGAATGTGTGTGTGAGAGAGAGCGAGAGATTGATGATATTTATTATGCCCTAGTTACCGATTAAAACCCTCGTTGCACATGAAATGTGAAAAAAAGCATTAACGGCCATTTAAATAAATGTCAATTCGATATAAAGCCTAAATTAAATAGAGACTGTAGGAATAAAATGAACGGAAGTTGAAGGAAAACGGATTTGACATAAAACTGAACATAAACAACGCAAGATGCGATAAGATAAAAAGTAAAATATAATCACAAAAATAAGCAAAAGTAAAATATAAACAAATTGTAATAAAATATAAATGAAATGTTATAAAATATTAATAAGATGTACTAAAATAAACGAAATATAACAAAAGTGAATATAAATGAAAAAAACAACAGAGGGAGAGAGAGAGAGAGAGAGAGAGAGAGAGAGAGAGAGAGAGAGAGAGAGAGAGAGAGTAGGACGATAGGATGCGGAAAGAAGGTCTCCTCCATACAACTTCCGAGGCCCCGCGCCCGGTAGAGAGACGAGGACAAAAAAGACACCGAAGAAAAAAAAAAGCTACCAAGAGGAAAGCGTACACGCTTCGGGGGTGCGACGAAGGCGCTGACTGCGTTATATAGAGGGTGTCCTGAACTTGGCAGTTCGCGAATGTCTGAAGGACCCATATATATATAGACTGGACCATTCTGATAGGGCATCCTGACCAAGTGCGACTGAGAACGGAGTCAGAGAGAGCAAACGAGAAAAGAGAAATACTATGAGACAGAGAGCGAGAGAGCGAGAGAGCGAGAGAGAGAGAGAGAGAGAGAAAGAAAGCTCAGGAATAGTTCGTCGCTAGGGTTGCTACTTTTCCCCGTCGCGACGAGGGTGGCCAACTTCTTGCCTCGTTTCCACCCAGCTTGAACAACCCCTCCGTACACGTAGAGCCTCCACTACCCGGCCTCCCGCCTCCCGTGCCTTATTTCGCTCGCAAACCAAACTCCTTCGACGCATAGCCTGCTGGAAACCCCGTGGGATTACACTCGAATCGGAAAGAAAAAAAATCAGGTGATCGCTCTGCTCCATCTTACCACCCCTGCCCGCCAAACTGCTCCAGCCTTTCCTCACCTAAAACTCCTACGTGAATACATTCATACAAATATTTACATTCATATTGCCACAAGTGTGGCGAAAATAATAGGTAAAAGTGGCATTGAAAAAAATGTTTGACAAATATTTGTTTAAATGTTTAATAATGTTTATTTGATTTATTCATTTAATAATTATATATATATATATATATATATATATATATATATATATATATATATATATATATATATATATATATATATATATATATATAGGGTGTGCGTGTATACGTGGGTGTGCCAATGGACCGTAGATACTACGAGAGAATGCTCAATCGATAACCGCGCACGTGCCCCTAATGAGGCACCGTAGCAACGGGCGCGTACGGAAGCCCGTTCAAATTGCGCCACTGTGTATATCTTCTGTTTGGCGGGTCCCTGTCGTGACGTCTCCCCGACATATTCACGTTCTATACATATATGTACGTTCGTTACTGCGTTACGTTATTACTACACTGAACAGTGTGTTCGTGGGTGCATGGCAGCAGCGTGTAGGGCACTCACAAGGAACAGCACTCAAGGGTGCGCCTTCGATTTCGTTGAAATTCATATATATATATATATATATATATATATATATATATATATATATATATATATATATATATATATATATATATAATATGTGATAGTGACAATCATAAACTCGTATATGAACAAGCATGCGACAGGTATTTTTTTTTATCGGCGGAGAAGCGATTTTAACGGGGCAAACTACCCCTCACAGAAAGGCATGTCAAGGGGTCACTTTGCAGCTTCAATCACAGGCAGCAGAAGTATCTGAATGGAACAAAAATCAATATTATTATAATGTGAAGCGGTGAAAAATCCACTTTAGAAGTATTGACAAAAAACTTAGTCAAGGGGTGACACTCCTTTCTTTGAGGGGTGGCTTATCTCGCTTAAACTGTTTTTTCGTGGATTAAAAAAATACGTGTCAAGTTTTCAATGCTTTATCACATATATGAGTGTTATCAAAATCGAAGACGGGCACTCAAGTTATGTTCCTTACCAGTACCACACCCTCATATATATTTATATATAATAGAGTATTGTTATTCCGTAATAAAAAATACGTATATCCTTTTATCATTAATATTATTAATCACATTTTGGTTTCAGATATATATAACGCGGTGAATGCAAATTTACACTGGTGTGTGTTTACAAATATATTTTCTTAAATATTAATAAAATATATGTTTAATACACGTATCTATTTGTTAAAAATATTTTATGAATATAAATATAAATTGATCTATTAACACATATTACGTAGAATATGCAAATTCGATATATCATAAACTGGAACGAAAACATAACAATAATTATACCGGAGTATATTTACGTATTCCTTACTATGTTTTTACAAAATATGATTTTTAGTAAAGCTGTTTTTATAAGATATATTATGTGAGATTATTTTTATATTATTGGGAGTATATTTACGCATCCCTTACTATGTTTTTACAAAATACATTTTTTAGTAAAAATCTTTTTATAAGATCTATTATGTGAGAGTATTTTTTTTGTGCAACTGGTCCACGGTGAACCGGAGCTGTGCCCATATTACTGATTTTTCGTGGACACGCACACACGCATGAGATAATCGGCTCGAACTTTGACACGCATGTAGCCTGTTTTCGTATTGCCTAATCATGCCAGCCTATTCTCTGTCTCTCTCACTCTGTGTTTTTCGCTGAATGAGTTCAAGCACAGGCCATATTTGTGAATCACCGGGTAATCGTTAATTTGTACTTGGCAATTTCTTCGAACTAATAAAGAGAACGTGAAAGAAATAAAAAAAATAAGATAATACATAATTCGGGGCAAAGACGTTTTCGCGTCTACCCCTTTGGAATTAGCCGACATTTTTGAAATTCTATTTTTGTTACTTCTCTCATTGCTGTATTTATAGAAAATTCTAAGTTTATATAAAACATTTTATATAAAATATATATCAAATAATAAATTTATATGAAAAATTTTAAAAAACGTTTTTATATAAAATAATACTAATAATAATAAGAGTAATTTTAAAAGAGTAAAAAATGAATAATATAAAAATAATTGAAGATCTTAAAATAAGTAGATAAATAATGTAAAAATATAATAATACATTAGATATAATAATAATCATCCTCCGAACGACAAAAAAACAACAACAATAACAACAATACCAACAATAATACCAAATTCTTACGACCCGAGAATAAATAAAAATTCCCGACTCTCTCTGCCACTCTCAAGAAAAAAAAATGATACCTCCGGCGCAACTCGTCCAAGTGCCGCACTCGCATTCAACATCGTTTCCACACATCTGCGACTATACGCCCGCGGCCGAACAAGCTACCCAGGCTGACAATCAACTGCCATTTTTGGGCCCACGCGCGCGCGAGGCCAAAAATGTAGCGTGCGAGCCACGGGAAATGACCCTCCGAGTCTGCCTGATGATTTTCGGCCAAGCGACAAAGGTGAAGTGCTCCGGGTGCAATGAACGCGAACGCCCGATCATACGCGCGCATCGAACGATTCCCCGAGTCTAATTGGAGACGCTGCAATATGCGCCAACTTCGAAGAGCCACCGTGTACTCTTGCGATGTGTTATTCTTTTCTTCTTTCTTTCTTTACTTCTCTTTCCCTTTCTTGTTTTTTCTTCTGCTGAATGTGCATAGTCGTGTCAGGCTGTTTGTTGCGCAACGACAGGTGGACACGCGCGTGCATGGGAGGTAACGGTAGTAAAACTTCGGTCTTTCAACATATATATATATATATATATATGGTGTTGATATTCACACATATACATACTTATATATATAAATTTATAGGTACGTTCTATATATAAAGTTATATGTATACTGGGCATTCCACGTCAAATCGACCACTCTTAGACGCGACCCCTTTTCATTTGGCTGAAATTCAAATGTTATTGTTTCCGTCTGAAAACGCTTGTGTGATTTTTTTTCCATTTTTTCACATAAACGGAAATATGTGGTGAATTCTGGAAAAACTGACGTTTTTTTTGCCACATGCTCATAACTTTCTGAAAAATTGACCAAATAAGGTCTTTATTTTTTTTCATTATTTTTTGTTTTGAAATGTACTTTATGCAAAGTTCAAAAAAATGTTCAAGGTCATCTTCGATGTAATTTTTTTGTTTTTTTTTTCGGAGAAAACACGGTTTTTTCAAAGTTCGATCTTTTTGATTTCCGATTTTTGTTTTATTGTAAAAATTATATGATAAATTCAGCGTTCTTAACGTAAGTCTCACAGTGGTAAGATTTTTCTTTCTATTTTTTTGTTCTATATTGAAACATTTTTATTCTCGATTTTTCAGAACTTAGTCGATTTTCAATAGCGATTGTTTTTTTAATTTGGTCAGTATTCGGAAGCGGGGCTCCTGCTAGAATCAGGCTAACTTGCTTGGGTTTGATTCCGTTTGTTTGGGTTTGTTTGGGTTTGTTTGGGTTTGTTTGGGTCAGTGGGGCTCCCGCTGATTCTAGCAAGAGGCCCACTTCCGAATATTTGCCAAAAATTCATTACATATTTCCGATTATGTAAACAAATTAGAAAATACATCGCACAAGCGTTTATAGAAGGGAACAATAATATATTTAAATTTCAGTCAAATCAAAAGAGGGGTTTAATAGTGGTCGATGTTGCGTGGAATGCCCCATACATATAACTTTATATATCTGTAACTTTTATTGCCAACTATGTATCCCATTCCATACGGTATAATGGTTCAAGGTGCCGCTCTAGGAACGTACAAAGTTAAACGAGCCTTCTGTAAAACAGCAAACACTTATAAGGTTGCCGTGTGTTTTGAAGGGTCGTCCGCGTAGATTTTTCGACCAATAAAAATATGATTTCCAATGGTCAGTCAAAGTCCTCTTCGAAAAAAAAAATATAACGCATTCTCGTAATAAATAGTATTGGCCGGAAAAACTTGAGAATTCGGAAAAAGAAATCGAAGCTTTCCATATTAAATATAGCAGAATAAAGATAATTAAAATCTGAATGTGAAACACTCCTGAAAAAACTTTTTTTCGCCATCCCGTCACCGAGCAAAAATGATGAAAAATGCATTTTAAAGTGGACAAATCGAATTTGATTACATTGCAAAAACAGTTTCATAGGAGTCTTACGTATCCGGAATTTAATTATCTTTATCTTACTGTACTCGAAATATAATTTTGAATTTTTTTGTCAGAATACTTAATTTTTTTCTCGGCAAATGCTACTCATCACAAAAATACGCTATTTTTCTCTCAAAGGGGACTTGCAAAATGAAAAAAAAAAACGTATTTTTTCAGTTCCAAAATCCCCGCGCCAGACCATTGAGAAACATATGGTCATTTTACAATTGTTACCCTTTATATATTTATATTTTTCTTGTACATACATAGTGATGATGCGAATTGTTTTTCATATGCATATATATGTATTATATTATATTATAAACGATATACTTTATGTTTATACATATATATATATATATATGTGTATGTATGTATGTATGTATGTATGTATGTATGTATGTATATATATATGCACACACACGTGTATTTCCGTAGGTAGGTGAGGAAACAAGTTCGCTGAATATTTTTTCTTTTTTTTTCGGTCTCATATTTTGACTCTACCGGAAGTTCTACGTTTACGTTGTGGACATGGAAAGCGAGAAAATTGGAAGACCGGATGTATGACTTCGACCGTTGATATTGGTAGGCATATATATAGATACATATAAACAGAGAGAGAGAGAGAAGGAGGAGAGAAGAAACCCTTTTTTGCAGGCTCGGAAATGACAGTTGGGGTCTCAAGTTGCGATAATATTTTTTTCACTTCCTCATCTCCTTCTCACAGTTTTTTCTTTCGATGCTTTCAGGCTAACATAAGCAACGAAAGCGGACCCGAAAAGGAAATAGCGGAGCAGTTATTCAAACGAAACATTTTTTTTTTTACCAAAGTCGACGCAATAAAAAATGTTTTTCTCATTTGCCTTCGTAAAATGTGGAATCTGGGTTGTTCTCGTCGACGTTAATTCGGAGCTCCTTCCAGTGGGCGGAATTTGTGTTTGGTGCGATATACCATAAAATGGAGTGTACGAAAGTTGATTCGGATTTGCTTTTTTTTTCTAGGTAGGAAGGAGGAGGCACGGGGAGAGTAGGAATATTATTGTTGCACGAGGTCGACAGCTGAGCTCCATTTCAACTATTCTAAAACTACCGCATAGGCTATCTCATCGGGTACGCTATATTTCTCTCTCTCTCTCTCTCATTCTCTTCTCTCGTTCTAGCTCTCTACGGCTGTACAGTGTATAGATTGCTGGGGCTATAGCTCGAATCCTGCGTCGGAGCTTTGCCTCAGGGAGCACGCGATCTTTTATTATGCAGATGTAATATCGGCTTCGTGACGTCACGAGAAGAAAGGGGGTGAAAGGGAGAGAGCGAGAGAGAGAGAGAGGGGGAGCGAGAGAAAAAAGCGATATATATATATATATATATATATATATTCGTTCTCTCTCTTTCCCTGCCTTTCTTTCTTTCCCTCACCATATATAAGGCTATAAACCTTTCAGGGTGAAAAGTGCGGCGGCACGCGAGGGTGGAAAAAAAAATAAAAATGAAACTAAGATTCTATTTCATATACGTAGGTGAAAGCTCGCGTTACTCCAGGAAATATTCACGCGTATGTACGTAAGAATTTTATTGCGTAGATGTCTCGTCTTGCTAAAGGATGCGAGGGAATATGTTCGGGCCCCTGCTCACGTTCGACACTTCAAAGTGTCACCGTAAAATTCTTCGGACTCCAAATAACGAACGACGAAAGGGGGGGAAGATGAAAACGAAAAGAAAATCCTACTTTAACATTTATTGTGGTGCAATAAAAGTGCGGCGGATTTATTGTGTTTCGGTGATATGTTTATTCATTTATCGCTGGTAACGGACGCGAGCTTGTGCGTGGATATATATACGTGTGTAACAGAAAGTATAATCGAAAATTTTAAAGGAAGTAGAAAAGAAATGTTATAAATATTTTTTTGAATTTTCTATCCCTATATATATATTTTTTCGGTGTAGTAAAAAGAAATCTATTATTGTTGCATGAAATTAAAGGCAAAAATAATGGATTTCTTTTTACTACACCAAATATATATAGCTTGGGATATAAAAATGAAAAAAAATGTTATAGTAAAATATTTCCAATATTTCTTTTCTACTTATTTTTAATTTTCTGATCATATTTTCTTATCCATGTGTGTGTGTGTATATATATATATATATATATATATGTATATATATCTTTGATAAATGAAGGAAAAAATGTTGAACTCGAAATATTCCCTCGGTTTATTGATGATTATATACATTTTTTCCCACTTCCCTTGTCCTGAATTTTAATAATCATTTTTTCTCCGAATTCGTCATCTTTCCTAATTGAAACAAAAACCATCTAAAAAAATCAAAACTCGTTCAAGACTCACTAATAATATATCATTATTATTGGAGCAGATATGAAAAAGGATTTTGTTCCATTTCTTCGGAGCATCATCTCACTGTCAGTTTCACGTTTGAGCCGATTCAATGCGAATTCGAATATCCGAATTCGATGAGAATGAAAGAGAAGGAAAAAAGCGTCTCGATTCCGGTAGGAAAAATCACTGGTGGGCACACTCGGGAAGTTTGCACATTCGGAGCACACGTCGCCGAGGACGAATACAGGGAGGCGAAATAAAAAACTCCGAACAGAAGGTAAAACTGTTTTCATCGTCGCTGCTTTCGAGATTTTTCTTGTTGTTTCAGTTTATATCGAAGAGCACGTATTAAATTATTACTTTTTGAATTATTATTATTCAAGCACTATTTCGTGCAGGGTTTTGTTTTGTTTTTGTTCGTTTACAAAAATCGGTACAAATATTTGTACGTGCGTATTAATGAATCAATTTTTGTCGAAATTGTTATTTTCTTTTTACGATAATTTTTAGTTTTTTTTTACGCACCTTGACCTTCACCGTAGCAAAACGAGTACTCGTAATGCATGCTGGGCTTTAATCCTTCGCCTGGTACGAGATCCGAAAGGGCCACAGGACCGCAAGTTTAAAGTTCACAGAAACGAAAAAGAAGCGAAAAAACCTCCGGCCCAACACACTTTTGTCACCATATCGAAGTCATCTTTTTTTCTCTCCGTTTATTACTCTTTCCTCCGAAATTGAAACCTTCTTTCTTCAGAATTGAATTTTCGAACGGCCCTTTAATTCCGATTTTTCGCTACTTCATGACGATAATGGTAATTAATTTTTTCTTCAAATGAAAATTCACCGACGAATTAATTTCCTTTTATTTACATCGAAATGAACAATCGCTGTTGATTATTTTTCCCTTATTTATTCTTAAATAAACAAACACCGTTTTATGGCTTTTTCATGGTTAAAAAAAAATTAAATACCAACAACATTAGTCATTTTATTTTTTGGATAAACTTTCGTTCACCGAATAATTCGCGCACAATTTTCACAATTTCACGATCGAGTCACTCTTTATCTGCTTCTCCGCCCTTTTGGCCGATTTTTTTCAATCTTTTTTTTTCCTCCCTCCGGAAAATCCCAGCCGACGACTACTTCGTGGGACCAGCTCGTTCTCTCCGTCCCCTTTTTGGTTTCCGTCGAAACCTCACTCGCCGATGGAGCCGGAAATCGAGAGGATCGGGATGCGCATAGAGTGAGACGAAGATAGCGGGAGTAGCGAGAAAAAAGTTCGCCGGTCGTGTCGCACTCACGACGGTATAATCAAGCGTGGGAAAAGGAGGCGACTCGGGCGACTTTGACGTCCAATCGGACGACGAAAAAAAACAAAGATATCACCGGAAAACGCGAAGACAAAAAAAAAATGAAATTCGGCACACCGAATTTTCCACCAAGTACGTTTCTCCTTTCTCCCCTTTATTCACGTAAAAACGAGCACTTACGATGATTCGGTAATCCAGAATCCGGCAGTATATCCGGCGGCAGCATCGGCCGTTATTGGAACTTCCGTTCCGTCGCGATTCCAAAAATCCTCACCCTCACTTTGATTTTCCACCGTAAATCCCTCGCCCGGATCACCAACACGAACGAAATGAATTCCAAGGGCGATTTTCTTTCGTCAAAATTCATTCGGTCTTTTATGTTTTTTTTTCTCGAAACACTCCGAACGACGAAAAGGGGCCAACAAATTGCGAAGAGGAAAGAAATGAACGAAAATCGTAAACGAATAATAAAACAAACAAAATAATAATCAAATTAAAAAAAAAAAAACACACACACACACACAACGTGAATTTGGAAGTTCCGCGCGCTCGTTCCCGCGCGGTGATTTTTTTTGCCTTTTTCTTTTTCGAAGAACGAGATCCGCACAGTTGCGCGGGCGACGGCAGACTGATCTTGCAGGGCCGATCGTTCCTTGGCCTACGCTCGCTCGCTGTGCGCCACCATTGTCGTCAGATGGTGCTGCTCTCTAACGGACTGCTCCTCATTTTTTAAAGGAGAGGGAAACTATATATATATATATATATATATATATATATATATATATATATATATATATATATGTATAAGTGTGTGTGCAGGATCACGTGAAAGGCGAGGGGGTGAGAGTGTTCGCCGGCTGCTTTTTGAAGCGGGGGTGGAAAGAGCGAGAGCAAAAGAAAGAGAGAGAGGGAGAGAGAGATTGGGTAAGGGCAAAGTGGAAGGGATCGTAAAGAGGGAACGGGATCGAGGGATGTGGAGGGGGAAAAGTAAATTCGCAGGCAGTGCTGGAAGATGGGATGCTGCCGGGCTCTGTCCTATATGAGACGGAGTGCATCAGTATCAGTACGGACAGTTTTGGGCGTCCGCAGTCTTTCCCTCACTCTCTCTCTTTATTCCTCATTAGCCACTCTCTCTCTCTCTCTCTCTCTATCTCTCTCTCTCTCTCTAGATTCTAGATTTATTTTACATTATATTTACTGTTTTACCTCATTTTTCTGTATTTACCACTGTTAGTACTATTATTACCTCATTATTATTACTATTATTTTTATTGTTATTACTGTTAGCGAATATTATTATGTCATATTATTATTTATTATGATTATTATTATTTATGTATTCAATGTACATGTATTTATCATTCTTTGCCTCAAGGTGTTACCAGGGCATAATAAAATCAATCAATCAATCAATCTCTCTTTCTCTCTCTTTGTTTCTCTTTGTCTCTCACTCTCTTGCAATTTTATTTTTGTTCCTCTTCCATACGATGCGTAATTATGCGTGCAATGCAGCGGCGGGTGGGGAAGTTGATATGAAAAACGCAGGTGTATATATATATATAGGTGCATGAACATCTGCGTGATTTTAATGTATTCATGAGATATCTCTCAATCCGGCGATGTGGGTCCACCGCGAGGAGTTCTTCCTTCGAGGCCGCGATCGTAATGCGAATGTCCGGACGAATGTACGGAACACGCGTCAGCTCGCGGAGTCTGCCGAGGATGAATGCGTACTGACCAAGGATGAGCAGGTGCTGCATGGACTTTTCGATATGTAGCTTATTTTATATTTATTTTGCAGAGAAACGCATATATATATATATATGTGTGCGTGCGTGCGTGCGTGTGTATGTGTGTGTGTGCGTTTGTGTGTGTGTGTGTGTGTGCGCGGGTGTGTGTGTACAAGTACAAGTGACAGCACTTGATAATCCAATTCCCAGTTCAATTCGTTTTTCGATCATAGTCGCGGGACTTATTTTTTTCTACACACATATAAAATCATGTATACATATATATACATATATATGATTTAGAAAAAAAAATTGTGTCGAAAAACATAAGTTCCGGGAATTTGATGGAAAAAATTGAACTGAGAATTGGATTATCAAGTGCTATCACTTGTACTTGAATTAGAGAGCTCATATTCGGTACGATTTTTTTTGTACAGAATAATAATGCTTGAAGATACGAAAGTTGAACTTTTTCCTTCCTCGATGTATTCTCGTATCGATAAAAGGGGGTGTGAAGATCTTATTGAGGGGGGAGATACCTTTAAGCGAGGGAAAAGTGTGCTGATTTTCATGATTTTTGTTTTTAAGGAAAGATTTCTTTAATGTTTTTCAGACTTAGGGTACGTTTTATTACTAATTTTGGCTGTTAGATTGTGCTTTTAACAATTTATCTTCAAACATGACGGAGGACGGCGCGGTCTTTTAAACGGCATTGTTAAAAGTGGCGTAACGTAAAGCTAAAAAACTTTATTGTCTAAAACATGAACGTAAACGTTTCCGAAAATAGAATAAAAACGTATTTTTTAAATGCAAAATGTAGCTTTTGTTCGGAACATTCAATGTTTTTTTTCGAAGCGTGCTATTTCATCGATTTTCAATATTTCTCACTTTTTGTTGTTTCGTATTCTGCGTATGAGTGTTAATGAAAGAAAAATCTTCGTCGCTTTTTTTTAGTAGTAGTAATATAACGTACCCGATGTCTCAAAAATGGTGAAGATCCCTTTCCTTAAAAAAAATCATGAAAATCAGCAATTGTTTCCTCGCCTAAAGGTATCTCCCCCTTGAGGCGAAGTAGATGTACCACGTGCCATGTGAGAGCGAGGGAACTGCTGAAAATTCTTCATCCGTGATATCTCAAAGATAATTAACCCGTCATAGCTCAATAACGTAAAAATGTAAGAATAGTTGATTTTATGGTATGTTTTAATAAATTCGAAAAACACGCATTGTGTAGTTTTCGAAAAAATTAATCAGGGGCCAGTTATAAAGCCATAAAGGGAGTGTGATAAGCTGGCGATTTCGATTGTTGCAAACTTTACGCACACTGGAATCTTGCGATCTCGCGACAGGTGAATTGAGAACAAATTTTGATTCAACTAACACCATCTAGTTTGCATAAATTGCACTGAAAAACCATAGAACGGCTTGTAGCCGTCGTTCGACGTTGATTAAAAGAAGGATTAAATGTCAATATGGGATTTCGTGAGGACTTAGATGCTTTGTTACAAAACTGTCACACGGTGATATAAAGGGTTAATATTTCGGGCAAAATAAAATCGCCAAGCCCTGCGACAATGAATTCTCCAGAGCCTGATGGTCCCTTTTTCCCTAAAAAACTCAATTATCTATGAAAAAACGAAGTTGCAAAATTTGTGAGGCTGTGTTGATCTCCTACATACCTATAATTTATAACTACATTTGTCTATTGAATTAATTAATCAATAAAACGTATATATTTTTGTATGATAATACATTTTAATGAAAAATCTATAATTAAATTTAAATACATAAATATACGTATATAGATATATGTTACTCTCAAAATATGCATTCATTAATTACCGAATCGTCATATATAGCTGAGGAGTTCAATGGAAAAGCGAAGTCAAGTTTTCTCTCACGATTGTCGAACACAAATTCCCTATTTGCATCGTTTCCGTCGGATCGATGAGAAAAGTGGGTTGGAAAGTTTGTGAGGCTATATTAATCTCGTACATGCCCTTAATTTATTAATACATTGATGAATACGCACATGAATCAATAAATAGAACGTATATATATTTTTATATGATAATACATTTTAATGAAAAATCTATAATTAAGATGGAATACATATATTCAGGGTGTCCTGTTATAATTGGAAAATCCTCCAACTGTCGATAAGTCAGATCATGTCCTACTATATGCTGGAACTTCAAGTAAAAGTCTCACGTTAAAAATCATCTGCTTTTGGTTTCTCCCATGTCATTTCTACAAATGATAAGTTTTTTTATATGATTAAAAAAAATATTCTTTGTTGTTTGTTTTGTCTAGAAGAGTCTTCTTTTTAATCTTCAACGTCAAGGAAACTTTATGCGAAAAGATCCTTTGCAGAATTTTCATACAAACCAATTCGAATATCGAACTTTGATAGCCTGCGGTGAAAAACAATGTACTACGCATATCGTGCCAATTACTTTGGAAAGTTGCTTAGTTATTGTCGATTCATATAATTTGTAGAAACGGCATGCGAAAAACCAAAAGCAAATTATTTTTTTTTAGAAAAATAACACAAAGCCCAAAATCTCGAGAATCGTGGGACTTTTACTGAACTGAAATTTCAGCATATAGTGGGACATGATCTGACCTTCTGACAGTTGCATGATTTATACATTAGGGAGGTTCAAAAAAATTTTTTTTTCGCGGTAAACAACGGAAAATGTTACTACGTTATGAAAAACTAATTCATACAAAATTTGAGAGGTCTAAATATTTTTTAAAGTAGTGCTCAAACGACTTGTAATTTGTTTTTCGATTTTTCGTCATTTTTTTTCTTCACTTGTTTTCTTACTCCAAAACTACATATTACAACATAAACACGCATACTTGTCAGACGTTCAGTGATGAAAACACCGTGTTGTTGTTCATCAAGTGGTTGATATAATTTTCGCAACCGAATTACATATACTGATTCTTACTCTGCAAATACAAAGTGTTGATGGCAAAAAATATATTTAAATAAAAATTTTGTATTCCTACAGAAAAAATTAAATCAAGATTTACATTGGATCACATACTAACATTTGCTGCAAAGAGATAAAAAAAATAGATACTCCGAACATCATGAAAAAAAACATGAAAAAGGCGTTAGAGCACTAAGTAAAAAATTCGTTAGAACCCTCAAATTTTGCAAAACTTTCTTTTTCTTAACATACTTCAATTTTCCGTTGAGAAAAAAATCGATTTTTTTAACCACCCTGATATATATACATATATATGCATATATATACACGGGGTGTCTTGTTATGAATGGATAATCCTGCAAAATATATATAATTCTCACTGAAATATATTCGTGAATCAATCAATTTAAAATCACTCATATTGCCAAAGAGTTCAATAAAAAAAAGCAAGGAAAAGTTTTCCCTTACGATCGTCGAAAAA